>JAULKM010109098.1:0-23479 GCA_032355605.1 Rubia tinctorum
CAAGAAGTATTCCCCAATTGGAACTTCCACCAAAGCTTTAGGGAAAAGGTGTCAATAATATCAACTAATTTTCTTAGTCCTTATCCATTTTGATCCAAAGGAAAGCATAGCATGTCCAAAGTGATCCAAACCTTCCTAGGTCCATTCTGACCTTCCCCCCAGAAAAACCTGGTAATTTTATTTTTAAGGGTTTTAATTATGTATTTTGGGGGTTCCATGACAGCCCACAGATGTTGTGGGATAGAGTACAAGACATATTTGATAAGTGTTAACCTACCAGCTGCACTTAACCATGTATTTTTCCAATTATTAAGTTTCCTATCATAGGTTTCAAGAAGAGGCTTGAAATGTGATGCCTTAGTTCTTCCTCTAAAGATAGGCCATCCTAGATAAGTGAAAGGATAGGAGCCAAGTTTTACTCTCAACTCATTTTTAATTAGACACTCCTAAGATCTGGTGGCAGCGTTGCTAATGAAATAGTTACTCTTTTCATAATTGATTTTCTGTCCAGATGTAAGTTCAAAGATTTCTAAAAAGGCCTTTAATATAATGGCAGTATTTCTTGTAGCTTTGAAAAATATGACTCTTTCATCTGCATAGCTAAGATGAGAACAAGGAATTATACCAGCAGGCAGATCAAAATGCTTCAGTTTACCATTAAGAAAACAGAAATATAAGCTCCTTGAAAAAGCTTCAGTAAACAAATTAAAGAGGATAGGTGATAGGGAGTCTCCCTGTTTGATGCCTCTTGAAGGTTGGAAGAAACCTGCAGCCTTACCATTTATCAATACAGAGAACCAAGCTGATGAGAGGTTGGAGATAATAATGTTGATAAAAGCAGCCTGGAATCCAAATTTTGCTAGAACAACAGTTAAGAATGACCATCTAACTCTGTCAAAAGCTTTTGCTAAGTCTAACTTTAGGATGCAGTTAGGTGATCCATTTTTATTGTTTAAAAATCTTATTAGCTCCTGAAGATGGATGACATTATCAGCTATTTCCCTGCCCTTAATGAAAGCTGACTGTTTTTGAGACACTAGGTTAGCCATCAGTTTGTTCAGTCTGTTAACCAGTAGCTTGGTGAAAATTTTGTTAATAAAATTAGAAAGTGAGATAGGTCTATAATCCGAGAAAGTGACAGGTATGTCTTTTTTAGGAATAAGACATATCCATGAGCTGGAGATACCAGGTGGTATTTTACCTTCATTCATGAATTGCAGTGTAGCTTCTAAGACATCATTTTGGATTATATCCCAGCAGTGTTTAAAGAAAATTGCAATATAGCCATCTGGTCCTGGGGTTCCATTTTGATTTAAAGAAAGCACAAACTCTTTTAGCTCCTTAGTTGAGGGTTTGGCCAATAATAAGTGGTTATCCTTAGCAGTGACCAGGTTTGGAATATGGCTAGTGAAATGAGTAAGGAACAGACTAGAATCAATAGTTTCATCTTCTTGAATCAAATTTCTATAAAACTGGATAGCTTCCTCCCCAATTTCTACATGATTATTAGTCCAAGTACCCTGTGAGTTTTTTTATCTTGGAAATATTTTTCTTCAACCTTCTTTGGTTAACAGTGGCATGAAAATACTTTGTATTTTCATCACCATCCTTTAACCATTTCATCTTAGCCTTCTGCTTCCAATATAGGTTTTCCTCTTGAAGGGTTTTCAACAGGATTGCCTGTTTATGTTTTAGTTCTATTAACTCCTGTGGAACTTGGTTAGCCTCATATATGATTTCCTGTTGTCTAAGGCCTTCATTTGCAGCTTTTATGTTACCATTTATATCCTCAACACACTCTTTGTTCCATTTTTTCAATTCAGTTTTTAATCTTTTTAGCTTCAAAAAGAGTTTAACCGTACCTTTTTCCTGAATTGGTTATATCCAGTTAGTTTCTATGATCTGCAGAAGATCTTTCCTAGTTGTCCAAACATCTAAAAATCTAAAGGGCTTTTGATGTGATGGTATGGGGCTACCTATTGTGAGAATCAAGGAGGTGTGGTCTGATGTGTATCTATTAAGTGTGTAAAGAGAACTATTTGGAAAGTTTTGGAGCCAGTTGTTATCCACCAGACCCCTATCTAGCCTTTCAATTGTGGGTGTAGACCTACCATTAGACCATGTTAAATTGTTGCCCACAGTGAATATGTGTGTTAGCTGGTTTGCATTAATAAACTTAGAGAAGTCCCTAATGCTCCTGGTATTGGGTTTGTTAGGTCCCTTATATTCATTGATTGAAGATAGGGCATTAAAATCCCCAATAAAGAGTTTATTAGGTATCTTTAATTCCTTTAATTCAGCCCAGAGAAGCTTTCTATCTTTCCTATTTGTTGCTGCATGAATGAAGAATACATTCACACTACATATAAGACTGTGATGTGTTATCTGAGCCCCAGTGAATTGGTTGTTTAAATTTCCCACTACCACCTAGAAGCAATCATTCCAAAAAATCCATATGTTATTCACTGTTAAGCTATGTGCATTGTCAAATGAGAGTTTCCTTCTATAGGTATCAACTGTGTCAAAACTATGTTTAGGTTCTAGAACATAGACAATCTGAATTTTGTGGATTATAATCAGTTTTTTTAGTCTATCCAGTGTGGTATCCAAACCTCTCAAGTTCCAAATTAGACATTTTAATCCTAGGGTCTTATTAATAATTGATAACCTATTTCTTTTTTGCTTTTTGAAGATGACCTAAGATTTATTTTGTTCAGCTTGTTAAACAAAGTCCTTTTCCTAGTTTTTACCTGATCTAAGTTAAAGGCTGAAGTACTTACCTCTTCCTGCAGAAGCACTCTAGTACTTGAAACATCATATTCATCCTCCTTTGTGGTCAAATCATCTGCCAATATGTTGAACCTGTTCCCGTGTTGAGGACTAGATGTGGCAGAGGGCGAACACTGGTCAGTGAGGTCTTCAATAGGGTTGGAAATCATACCTGTGAGGTCATCTTTGGAAAATTTTGTGCCCATACAGGTAATGGGATTCAACTGGGTCTATTTTTGTGTTTGAGGTTCATTCATCTGAGAATGGTCTTGGCTTTTCATTTCCTCTATTTGATCCCTTCCAATTTGGTAATGTTAGTGGTATTTGAGTGTTGCTCTCTACAATATGTTGGGAGTGGCTTGTTTCTTCAGAAAACAGAGTTGTTTGCCTTGTGGTTTCCTTGCTAGGTCTTTCCAGCTGGGTGGGATGATCCTCATTAGTTCTATCAACTTGTGAAGTTCCAGTAGTCTGTGTCCTTACTACCAGCTGGTTAACCCCTAACAGTGTATTCTGCTTCTCAAACTCTTTTTGTTTTTGGTTGGGTGAGGTGCCAGAGGAATTGTCGGGGTTTCCTATTTTTTTCCAGTTGGCATTTTGGTTGGTTTTATTATCAGGCTTCAGATTTGGTTTTGGTTTTATGGCTAGGTGAGGGTTCAGGATTCTACATTTCGCTAAATCATGTCCTATTTTCTTACAATGAGTACAATACAAATGCAGGTTATCATACTCAATGTTGTATTTCTCATTCTCAACAGTAGAACCTAACCTGATGAAGCCAGGCAATTGTGTCTGGAGATCAACCTCAACACAGAGCTTCAGAGCATATGGGCGTGTGAGCCTTTCTGTTGCCAAATCCATCTTCATGAAATTCCTGATTTGATTACCTATTGCTTGGATTGCTTCAACATTGTAGTAGTACAGCGGCACGTTGCGGATTGTAATCCAAGCAGGGACAATGGACGATTCTATGTTGGGTTTGAAGTCTGGAGTCCACCTCAAAACTCTCATATTCACTCCATTGAAAGACCAAATGACCTTCATCCAGTAACGCTGAAAATCTTCTTTGGATTGAAAGGGGATTAATATATTCTTGCAATCAATTACCCCTAATTGATAGCTCCCAACGAGCCCTATCGTCTTGAAATCTTGTTCAATGCATTCCAACGGAGGTCTGCCCCTTGGGAAATTCCCAATCAGAGCATTCTTGTAGAGGGCTGAAAGTTGTGTTATCTCTTTCGAAGTGAATAAGATCGAAGGCTCTCATTTGAAGTTCGTGATGGGGTTAATTTGGGTAGATGTGAGTAATTTGGGCTGAAACTTTTCACTTGTACATTTATTACAACTACTAAAAGATTTCTTTTTATATTTATAAATATAAAAATTTGGCAATTATCCTTCTGTTCATTCATTATCATAATACAAAATACCCACATTTTACTTGTTTTAAGAGTCATTTGCACCCTTCTTATTTTAATCTTTTTTTCTCAAGATAATTTTCAAGAAAATTATAGATAGAAGGAATATAAATATACATTATATACCACTCAATAATGTAACAATCATTTGAAATATAATGAAATATTCTTAGTTTAATCCATGATTGTCTTGTTGCATTCATAAAAGAATTAATGTATATATTCAGTATCCTTTTAAATTCTTGAAGAAAGAGTTATCAAACATTATCGAAATATTAAATTTTTTGAGGAAATATTATAAAATTATATTATACATACCGTGATTAAATTTTAATTAATATATTTTTGCCCTATATATATATTTTTTCTTCTAATATACATTAACTAAATGTGCTCCCAATAAATTTACTTTCTAAATCCGCCACTGGTTGATGGTAAACACTTCCCCATACCTGTCATGTGGGGTGCACATGTAATTTTTCATCGGCACCGCCTCCGTAATTATGGAAGGGCAACAATGGCTTTGCCTGATGTTCAAATCTGAATCTCCCCCGTGCTATTACGTCCCGGGTACAACACCATGAATGCTTCTCCCTATGCCTAGTGGAGAGTGGCAAGGATGTAAAACATCCTTGTCTACTTCCCAAACCCAAGAAAATAACTAAGGACTCAACATTGGCTAGGTGTTGATATTGACTCTCTATGGCGAGCAAAGCGCTTAAAGGTAAGGATAGCACTTTGTGTAGACCTCTCCACAATGATTGAAATGCATGAAAATATGGTACTCTTTCTTGCTTTTTATATCTTCCCGCAGATACATTTTGCATATTTTTTGTGCGTGACAAAGGATTTTAGGATGAAAATCTTGTTGATTGATGAATTTTGAGTTCAGATCTCATGCCCTATGATTGGAAGGAAATAGGGCTTGTGGGGAGATAAAGTTTATTTGGAAAAGGCAGGAACTAAAGAAAAAGGACCCTGTTCACTAGCAGCCTTGTGCCACACACCTTCAGCACGAGGCATGCCTTGTGTTAGGCACCTTCAGCACAAAGGTAGCCTCGTTTTAGGAACCCTTAGCATGAGGCATGCCACATGTCAGGCTTCGTGTGTGGCTGCTTTACTTGGGTCAAAAATGCATATTTTTGAAAAATTGAGATTTCAAGCCAAAACATGCATTTTTGGGCCCATTAATTCAACAAATATTTTATTCCCTAGGATTGTTGATGTAAATAGTACTATACTAAACATCAACACGTTTCTTATGCATTAATTAAATATTACTTTTATCCCCTACATTTTCTAATTTCAAGAATGTCATCCTTATCTCATTTGTACCTCCCTCTTGAATCACCTTATTTTAGAGGAGCATAATTACTAAAAATAATAATTCATAGTACATTTATCTACCCATAATTTTTTTTAGCTCATTCAAGTCCCTCAAAAACAATCACTCCAACTTCATCTTAGTGAAACAAGAAAAAATGGAGTTTTTTCTCTCAAAATTTAGCATTTTCGCTTCTTCTTATGTGGATTTTTTTAACTCTAAGCTTCAAATTTTGGGTAATCCTTTGAACTTTATGTTTACTTGTTTTATTTAGCATGATGATTTTATGATGAAGGACTTAAATCTCGAAAAAAGATTGATGTATTTTTTGGCTCGAGTTGTAAGAATGATCTTGTGTTGAATTAAGTGTTGGGGAAGTACATGTTCTTATTCATCGATCATGTGATATTCATTGTTTGTGGTGGTTTAGGTGGAATGATTCTTGATTGTACGATCTTCTTGATGGGATGCTATGAATTTCCATGAGTTTGTTTTTAGGAAGAATGATTCTTGATTTGATAGAATTTATGTTGAGATTACATAATTTTGAATGTGTTGGCTATTTGGAAAGAGTGTTCCTCTTAAATGATACTTGATGCATGCCTTGGTATATTCTTGCGTTATCATCTTCTTCTTGTTTTGATAGAATGGCTCTAAAGAGAAGTAGGCCAGAAAAGGGAACAACTTCCTGTGGTGACAAAGAGAAGAAGCCGGCAAAAGTTGAATGACGAGAGAATACTTAAATATCCCAAAGAGGGCCATATTGGAGACGAAGTTTGCATGCAAGGAGACATTGGGAGCTCTAGGTCTACTCAAGCCCGTTGGGAGGTCGTCGCCATACCTCTCAAAAATACAATTTATAAGCCTTAAATGCTTACTAAGTACAATTAAGTAGATAGTGGAAAATTGGGGTCATCCACGAAAAAGAGGGATTTTCCTAAGGGTTCATGTATATAAGGGTAGATATAAACCTAGACATATATATATATATATAAGCAAGTAAAGAGATGAGGTTTCTTGTTGGTTTTCCTAAGTTATGAATTTAAAGACAAGACAACTAGCAAAGTCAAGTAACTATGCTAATCATGCAATAAACTAAGAAAAAAGGGGTAAAAACTACAAATGAGAAAGCCTTGGGTGAAACTAATTCCCACTTCCAAACCTCTTATAGATCAAAGAACCATTCACTCATTCTATCACATTCATTACCTACAGGGAATGCTATCACTTCCATTTTGAAGATCAACATTCATTTCTTCTTAATAATAATAATAATTAACATAGACGTTCAATGACCATTTGAAAACCTCATTGTTAATCACTTTAGACGTTCAGTGACCATAAATATATTTCATCAATGGCAATATATATGAAGAACCATAGATTTGATAACAACTACAAGCTTTCTACCAAATGCCTAGCTATTTAACCAAACCAAGCATTCATTTAGACTAAACCTAGAACAATCAACATTCAAGGTTCAACCTTTCATTTCTACCTTAGGAAAATATGATAACAAATCATATTAACATACTCATCTAGCAAGATTATCATCATTTATCCAACAAGAAGTTCTAATTCCATGTTCTTTGATTTTCATGTCAAAGAGCTAAGAAATTATGCACATCTCTAACCTCTTAACACTAAATCATACAAACACTTCATATTCTCAAACAACCTATAGCATAAATGAATCAAACATTCAACATTAAGAACACAATAAATGCTAAAATAAAAAATGTTAAAATAACAAATGCTTCAATTAAAAGTGAAATAGAGGTTCTTACTACATCGGTTTGGAAGCTTCAATCAATCACTCCCAAGTACAAAACTAGCCTAGATAATCAAAACCCATAACATAAAAAAAAACTACAAAGAAAAAAGAATAAATTGAAGAAGAAGTGTAAAAACTAGGCTTTTGGAGCCCCCAAGTCGGGCTAAATGTGTGGATAAAGTGCTATTTATAGTACATAAAAAGGAGATTGAAAACAAAGTTGGATGGTGATTTTCGTGACCCGCGATGCCTTCCTTGCGACTCTCAATGCTACAGTGTCAAAAAATAAGCTTTCATTAAATCCTTCTCCATGAGTTGCGACACAAATTCGTGAGTTGCAACAAAAACCAGTCCAGTTTTATTTTGCTTCCTCTCGGTGAACTGTTGATTCGTTTTGATTGGTATGCAAAGACATATTATGTTGGATAGACTAGCATATGCAAGAGCATCATATCACAATAGCAATCAATTGTGTATGCGGTTTTTGATCGCCATTGCTGAAGATATGTGTGGGACCCTATTTACCAAAACTATAGTACCAATAACTGGACAAAAGCGACGACGTATGGTACTACTCGGGCTATGGATCGTTTACACTAAGTAATGTGTGGCATAGTTTTAAAACTAGTTTTAGACTCTGCCTCGGTCCAACATAGTAGGTGACATCATATGATGTCCATTCGAATGATACGATTTCCCTAGCGATAAGTGTGCGACGTCTCAAGGACACGGGGGAAGTGGGTCACTATTTTCCCTCATCCTTCCCCTTCTTTATTTTCATAGCTAAATCTAGTTGTTTCATGTTACCGTAGGGTCTGAGAGTAAAACATGTTGACATTATGAAAGGAAACAACATGAGACACACCAAGAGTCGAGGAAGGTACGTACTAGCACAAGAATTGTCATAAAAGAAATGTTAGAGGCTCGAGTGTTTGACAAAGTTAATCAAGGGATGATGGTCAAAGAAGCAAGGAATTCTACGTAATACCCCACACCGGAAGAGGTTCCCCAATATTAAAAATGGTTGAAAGGATACAAAAATCATGGGAAACAAGAAGGTAAGTTCCACACCAAAGATGCGGAGGTGGTAGCCCTACAAATTGTAAGCTTACCAACTATTTAATTGATTTATTGGTATGGGAAATATTTAAAGATACAAAATTAACCAAATAAATGTGATCCATTATTGGTAATTTATAGGAGAAATTAAGGAAGAAATATTCTGGCGAGTTCGTCAGTGGAAAGAAAGACATACTTAGTGTAGCACTAAACAAGATAGAACATTGGGTCGGGTCCGAGGTCTCGGCACTCTCGCTACACATAGGGACATATTTGTCAAAGCTCGGCCAACAAAGTTTGATATTCCATCAATTAATCAACAAAGAGGGATTAATGCTTTGAAATCTACAGTTGACCAACTTGTTGCTTATGCCTCCTAAGAATCGAACGGGAGGAAAATGCCACTTGAATTGGAGAGAATCCTATCATGTTCTAATCTAACATATTTAACTACCCCCCCACACTTATTCTCTGACAAACTTAACGCATGACTACCGGTGTGTGACAGGAGGCCTGGACCAACGTCTCCCACTTCAACAACGTCTCTTGCGTTTGACCTACTAAAATCTAAGTTGGTAGAGGCCACCAAACATAACTTTATGGTATAAATAAATATATCACATGTTTCATATTCAAATTATTTTGTACTTTGTTTTAAATTAGCTACTCTTCTTGTGAAGGATAATTCCTTGTGCATTTTTTTAGCAGAACGCGTTAATGGTGAGAGCCATGTTGTTGCAGAAGGCAAAGTGTACACGTCTATACAATTGCATCATCATAAGACACTCGCAAAGGAAAGCATGGTGGTTAATATCACTAAGACCCTCGTAAATGGTATAGTTCTTCAAATCCCAGATGTCGAGGCTACTATAGTTGACGAGACGGTTAGAATATTTGTTGAGTGGCCCCTACGTTTGGTCTCTATTCTTGAAAACAAACCCCCCAAAAGAGTTAAAACATGAAATATGGTGGTTTCACATGACATGAGTTGAGACAACAGTTTTGTACATAAATTTTCAAATTGATTTCATGTAGATCGAGGCAAGGATTAGTAGCCCATCCAAATTGGAAAGTACATTAATGAATCCGAAGGATACAAAATCTTGAGTCCCTATAGTGAAGCCACCTCCATTCAATCCCTCCAAGGATGGATCTCAAAAGAACGTTCACACGATCTTGACAACTCACCCTCCCTCGTATTTGCACAAAATTACAATGGAAGAAGTTGGTATTTTCATATACAAGGTAAATCCAATCATCCGGAAGGAGGATTTTGAGACCTTGTTCCATTTCAATAATGTCCCTCATCTATAATGCAACTACATTGCATGTGAGTATGAATCCATCAACCAAACATTATTCGTTATTGTAATGATTGCGCTGCCCATCAATCTATGTAGACTTACTATGTATGTGAGATTTTACATGTACAATGTATTTTCAAAATGAAAGGGTGGATATGGGTTCTTTTCCCATTGAAGATCCAACATGAACATGTGGCGATGGAAGAGAATTTAGCATACTTGAACTCCCGGTTGATGAAAAGGAGAATTCAATATATATCGCATCATATTACGAGAGGTGAGCCACTGTACTTACTGAATTACAAATGTTTTTAGTGTACATAGATTATGGGTTTATAATGAATTCATGCCAATTTATATTTTTAGCACACATTGGATCAATGCAAGCAATGTCGGTTCATTTAAATAACGTCATGTAAACCTATTCTCCACATCATCTAAGCTTAATTGTTGACCAAAGCACCGCCGGTTCATTTAAATCACGTCTCATTACCTGTCGCTTATTTGCTAGGCCGAATGGGCCCATAGGGTGAAGAATGACGTAGCATATGGGTTGACACAACGTTATTTAAATGAACCGTCATCACTTTGGTCGATAATGAAGCTCCAATGACGTGGCATATGAGTTGACATGACGTCATTTAGATGAACCAATGTTGCCCGCGTTGATCCAACGTGTGCTAAAAATATGAATTTGGCATGAATTCATTATAAACCCAAAATCTATTGTACACTAAAAACAATTGTAAGTCAATAAGTACAGTTGACTCACCTCTCGTAATATGGTGCAATGTATATAAAATTCTCCTTTTCATCAACCAGGAGCTCAAGTAGTCTAAATGCTCTTTCATCGCCACATGTTCATGTTTGATCTTCAATGGGAAAAGAACCCATATCCACCCTTTCATTTTGGAAATACATTGTACATGTAAAAGCTCACATACATAGTAAGTCTACATAGATTGATGGGCAACAAAATCATTACAACAATTAATAACGTTTAGTTGATGGATTCATACTCACATGCAATGTAGTTGCATCACGGAAGAGGGACATTATTGAAATGGAACAAGGTCTCAAAATCCTCCTTCCGGATGATTGGAATTACCTTGTACCTTAAAATACCAACTTCTTCCCTTGTAATTTTGTACAAAGACGAGGGAGGGTGAGTTGTCAAGATCGTGTGGATGTTATTTAGAGAGTCATCCTTGGAGGGATTGAATGGAGGTAGCTTCACTCTAGGGACTCAAGATTTTGTAGCCTTCGGATCCATCAATGTACTTGCCAATTTGGCCGGGATACTAATCCATGCCTCGATCTACATGAAATCAATTTGAAGAGTTATGTACAAAAATTGTTGTCTCAACTCATGTCATATGCAACCACCATATTTTTTGTTTTACCTTTCTGGGGGGTTTGTTTTCTGGAATAGAGACCAAACGTAGGGGCCACTCAACAAATATTCAACCGCCTCATCTACTGTAGTTGCCTCAACATCTAGGATTGGAATAACTATTCCATCTACGAGGGTACTCTTAGTGATATTAACCTCCATGTTTTCTTTTCTGACTGGCTTATGATGATGCAATCGTATAAACGTGTACACTTTGCCTTCAACAACAACATGACTCTCACCATCAACACGTTCGGCTAGAATAATTTATAAGGAATTATCCTTCAAAACAAGAGTAGCTAATTTAAAACAAAGTATAAAATAATTTGAATATGAAACATGTGATATATTTACTTATACCTTCAAGTTACGTTGGGTGGCCTCTACCAACTTTGTTTTTAGTCGGTCAAATGCAAGAGGCGCTGTTGAAGTGGGAGACGTTGGTTCAGGCCTACTGTCACACACGGGGTAATCATGCATTGGGTTTTTCGGAGAAGAAGTGTGGGGCTGGTTGAGGATGTTGGATTAGAACATTCTAGGATTATCTCCAATTCAAGTGGCATTTTCCTCCTATTCAATTCTTGCGAGACATAAGCAACTAGTTAGACAACTGTAGATTTCAAAGCATCAATCCCTCTCTTTTTCTTAATTGTCGGAATATCAACCTTCGTTGGCTGAAGTTTGACAAAGAAGTCTCTTTGTGTAGCGAGAGTGGCGACACCCTGGACCCAGCCCGAATGTTCTTTCTTGTTTAGTGCAACACTAGGTATGTCTTTCTTTCCCCTGACGAACTCGCTGGAATCTTGCTTCCTTCTTAATTCCTCCTATAAATTACCAATATCAGATCACATTTATTTGGTCAATTTTGTATCTTCAAATATTGTCCATTCTAATAAATCAATAAAATAGTTGGTAAACTTACAATTTGTAGGGCTACCACCTCTGCATCTTTGATGTGGAACTTACCCTCTTGTTTCCCGCTCTATTTGTATCATTTCAACCATTTTCAAATTGGGGAACCTTGTCCGATTTGGGATATTTTGTAGAATTCCTTTCTTCTTCATCCTTCATCCCTTGCTCAACTTTTTCAAACACTTGAGTCTTGAACATTTCTTTAATGATAATTCTTTTGACTAGTGCGTACCTTCCTCGACTCATGGTGTGTCTCATATTGTTTCCTTTCACAACGTCAATGTGTTTTTCTCTCAGACCTTGTGATAACATGAAATGATAGGATTTAGTTATGAAAATAAAAAAAAGAGGAATGATGAGGGAAAATAATGAATCACGGCTCTCGTGTCCTTGGGACATCATGCACTTGTCGCTATGGAAATCGCATCAGTCGAATGGACATCATGCGGCGTCGCCTACTCTTTCGGACCGAGGCAGAGTATAAAATTAGTTTTTAAATGATGTCGCACACTACTCAGTGTAAACAATCCATAGCCCGAGTAGTACCATGCGGCATCGGTTTTTCCAGTTATCGATACTCTAGTTTTGGTAAATTGGGTCCCACACATATCTTCAGCAATGACGATCACAAACCATATACATAATTGATTTTTATAGTGATAACATGCTCATGCATATGCTAGTCTATCCAACAAAATATGTCTTTGCATACGAGTATAATTATGTATCCACTATGTATATTCTTCATAACATGTAAATGATAATTTCTTACCGATTTTCCGTCCACAAGCTTACTTCCAACGAAACCCTTCCAGCTTGATTCACTAATGAACGGATGATAAATTCTTGGGTTGAAATTTCTTTTCTTTCCAAAAACTTAATCCCTAGCCAATTTGGCTTTGAAATCTCTCCATCTCTCTCCCAAGCGCGGTATTGTTCTACTCTTCAACTTTGCCATGTCTTCACACTCATTATCGAATGCCAACTCAAAGGACTTCCACAACTTCTCCTTGTAAGCATCATTGACCCGAGACCATGACTCGTACAAGAATATATCTATCCTTGTCCTCGCAATCAATCCGACATAACTAGACTACCAATTTATTTATTCTCCTATGGCATTTCCTATGTGGTTAAATTTCATTGGACATTTGATATCTTTGTCCACCATTTCTATTAATTTCTTGAAAATAGCCCTACCCATACCTTTCTTATGTCTTTTCGATGCATTGCCATCTATCCTGCCTTCGAACCACTTCCTCTTATCATAGATCACCACTCCACGACCTAAACATGAAGTTAAGGTATCACACGATACTATATCATCTACAATACTAGGTTAATTAATCACACAAAATGAAGCTACAAATATGATCATTATGAAATCTTTTTGCACAACAACATTATATCATCAATTAGGTTACACACTACAATAATCTACTTCATAGATGATCTTCATATGAATACAACCAATGAGGAAAATAGAACATATCATGTCCTTTCTATATCATATAACCACCACTTGAGAATTTTATCAAGTGTTACACATAATACACATTAAAAAAATGAAATCTTTAAACTATCCACACAACCCTACTTGTATAAGCCACATAACAAAATAGATGAAACCAAGACACTTAACAACAACTAACCCTCATTCGACAATAATTCCCAATGAATGTAACAATGACAATATGATCATGTTTGGAAGATGAAACCTTACCACAATTTTGTTTCATGGAAGTCCCCTCTATGGTCACATCATCATTTTCCCTTTTCTTCTTCATTAAACATTTATGAAAGAGGTGGAGAAGAGGTTTTTAGTGCTTGGAAGATTAGAGGATCAAGGAAATGGAGATGAAGAAATTTTGGTCTTAGATGGTGGAGGGCGCCGTTTTTGGCAATGAATGCTTTTCAAATTTTTTTGGCATTTCTTTCTTTAATGTGGCGCATAAATGTATTCTTCCTTCAGGTTTGCGACGTCGCATGGGTCTTGAAAAATGTAAGTTTAGGTCTTTGTGCTGGTCAACATCCGCCCAATAGGCCCATTTGCTAAGAAGTGCAACATCATGTAATGATCTATCAAATATCGTTGTTCACGACTCGCGAGCTAACATAGATAGGGCTACTTATCATGGGCTAGAAAGTGGACCAAAAGGCCCATTTCAGGATCCTTGACGAATTCGATATCTAATCGTACTTGATCGGTAGAAGCGATGTCTTATGCGACATTGCTAATTAAGGTTTCCAATGGTTTGTCATTAACATTTCCAAATTGGAAATTGCATGATATTCATCGTCTGTTTTTGCCGATGTTATTCGAGGAGTTCATATACACATTTGACTTAATACATTGGTATAAGAGAATTTTAATCCTATCGGTAATGTCGACCCCTACAAAACTATTGCAAGATATATACAAGTTGATGGTTGGTTATATTCAATTCTCATATACATTACCATCAATGTTGTTACACTAATAAGGGGATGATCATTACTCTTTCAATATTATAGGCAATGTTAATCGGAATCATTTTATACCGGTTATAGCGATGAAGAAGGGTTCTCTCGTTATCCCCTAACATAGTCTGTCCTACTACACAAGTCATCTTTTGAATGTTGATTTTTAAATTTTCAGGATAGTCGAGAGGAATGTATAGGCAAAGTTACTTGAAACAGTTTCATAACAGCCATTTGCGAATACGTAGGGCTCTCCTGTTACCACCGAGAACAGTAAATCCTTACATAAAAGTAATGTTTTGAACTGTAATTGTACAATTGTCAAGATTGTCGAGGGCCTGGAGTTACTAATGTTACCCGAACATATTTGACTCACTTTACAGCAATGGAGGAGTGTTATCTAGTTAACCCCGAGAATAGTCAATCCTACTACACAAGTGATTGTTTGAACAGTAACGGTACAATTTTCATCAATATTGTCGAGGGCCAAGTATAGGCAATGTTACATGAAACAAATTGATATCCATTATAGCAATGAGGGAGGATACAACGGTTATCGCCATGAACAGGCAAACCTTTTCCATGTTTATTTGGATTTAAATTTCACATACATTCAACCATGGTACACAAGTAACAGTTTCACGTAGACATGCTTGAGTGTTAATATTGCGGATATGTGATTGCAGACAATCAAATTTAAGACTGCAAAGTAATAAGTTGTACAACTTCCTCAATGTTATCGATCTGAGATACGCTGAGGGACCCCTACAATAATAAATCGTGGTTAATGAATAATTTTTCAAGTGATTATGTAATTGAACATGATAATTTAAAATATTTATAATTTAATTACCTTGGGCCTTGCATTTGGGCTACTTTTTTAGGATTTTGGGCAGAAAACATTGATGACCCATTCAAATGAGCGACGTCGTTGTGTTGTCGGTAACCTGTCGATCAGACCAATTATGAGCATCGAGATCGTAAACTTGGGTTTTAACCCACTGGTGACCAAGCCCAGGTTGTTAAGTTAATTGGGCATGCTGTTACATTTGGCCCAGTATCCCTAATATGCGACGTCGGTTAGGTAGTCGGTCATAGGTAGTAACTATCGAGTAGGAATATGACAGATAAGAAATGTCGCATTCATCGAATAAACAAAACCGTATGGACCTGAGTATTTAAACTGTCGAAGCTCCACCCATTCGCATTCCCCAAGTCGACGTCACACATTCAATTGTTAAAAACTTAGCCTTTAATCTTCCACAAAAACGTCGTTTGTAATTGCCAAATCGCCCACACATAAACATCCTCATCCCTTGTGAACAATCTTGATTCAACCGATGGCCATATACTACAAGTTATCGAACCCTAGACATGGTTAGAATTCAAACTGGTTTTCTCCCATTTTTGGGTTACAATTCTTAGTTGAACGAAATGTGTTGCTCTACTTATATTTACACTGTTGATTAGTTTCATGTTATGGTTGATTCAGTGTTTAGTCTCTTTGGTTAGCGGTTTACATCATTCTTGGAGGTTTTAATGAAATGGGGTGGATGTGGCTATCGATAATATGATTTCTGCATGTATGTTTCCTAAGTGTTTGTGGTTTGGGGAATTTTTGATAGATAGATATGGATTTTTGACCATTCGCTAGCAAGTCGCTAACAGTTCGGTCATGTTGACTTGTTGTGCAACGTCGCACACTCATAATAACCTGAATATGCAACGTTGCACACTCATAATAACCTGAATATGCAACGTTGCACATAGTATTCTGCTGAACTAAATTGTATTCGAAATACTAGCGAGTTTGGTTATACATGAAGTGTAACGTTGCATGCAGTATTTTGTTAAACCAAATTGTAAGCGACATGCTAGCGGCTTTGTTCTACTATCTTCTTTATCCCAAAATCTTTGTACATATTACTCATTATTGTATATGACAATGTCTAACAGATGAAATGGGTGTTTAAAAAATAGAAAATGATATTTAATAAAGCATTTAAGGAAAAATTTAAAGCAAAAGAATTAACAATCTCATATATTAGGAATAACTGCTTACATGGCGTAATGATAGTATCCAATACCAAGCTATTAGTGGATTACTAGAACATATCATCAGTTAAGTGGCCTTGAAGAATTTTTTTTGTCGGGGATTCATACAGTTCTCAATACTTCACCAATCACTTTGATCAATGCTTAGAGGTAAGCGACTCATGCAGTTGGTTCGCTTGCCAAAATCTATAAAAGGGGATCTTCTCTTTGGTTCCACCCTTTTTCTTCGTCACCATGTTTTGTTATATGTCTAATATACAATGATAGCATTACCTTTCCTTATATTCGTTGTAAAAGCCATTAAAATGCATTTTAAAACAGTAAAAGTACATCAATTAGGGGCTTGTTGTCTTACGATGTTTCAATAAAAAAAGAAACAAACTTTTATTATGACGAAGTTAGTGTGTCGTCAGTTACCTTTTCGTTAAAGGTAAATAATTGGGAATCAGACTGCTTCAGTTAGGTGTTTCAGGCAGGGTTGCCCCTTATCGCCATTTCTGTTTATCATTTGTCAATAAGAAATGTCATTCTAATACAAATGATGGCTCAACCAAGGAGTGGGTTAGGGATAGTGGTGGCTCGTGGGGACCCTTGATTTCACATCTTATGTATACCGACGATATAATTTTTTCATAAATGTTTGGTGGAAGTCAGTGGCTAAGCTAAGCTTAATAGGGTGTTGGATCAATATGCGAGATTTGCAGGGCCGAGAATCAGTTTATGACAAGAAGCTTGATTACTAAGAGTCCGAATGGGAATGTTTCGGCAAGGAATTGTTTATAGTTGGGGCATAACATTTCAAACTTCAGCTTTCAAGAGGGATACCTGGGGGTTGATTTGATCTTTGCAAAGAAGAAGTCGCAACTATTTGAAAATCTTGTAGCTAGGGTGGATGATAAGTTGACGGGTAAGAATTCTGCATACTCCCTCCGATTTTTTTATATTGACATTTTTTTTCTTTTTTCGCATGATTTTTTTATATTAGCACTCAGCGGTATATATGAAGCCCGCCCCAGTCTCGCCCTGACCCACCCCGCTCCTCCTGAAAATGTGGTCTAGTTCCGCCACTGTTGGCACTTGCCTTTTCTGGTAAATACTAGATTGTTTTCATCCACACAATTTACTTTTTACTCTCCCTAAACAATTTCCTCCACTCATTTTATTTTTTTAAAAAAAGTGTCATTTCTTTGGTGCAAATATAGAAAACCAGGTGGGTATTTGTAAAAGATGGGGAGATTGGTTTGGGTGGGACATGTCTTATCTTGGGTCCTACAATACCAGATAAGCGTTTTCAAACTCCCAGTTTCTCGAAAGTCGGATAGTATCATGGTGAGATTCATTTGGAATTGTAGTTTAGGGGGGAGTGGTAAACATTGGAGGGCATGGAAGTTCATTTGCGCATCAACGTTGCAAGGCGGGTTGGGACTACGTTCGACGAAAGAGATGAGCCAGACGTTATTGGGAAAAATATAATGGAAAATATTGCATGAAAGGGATTCTCTAATTTCAACTTTTTTCATTTCCAATTACTGCAGAGGGTACCATTCCTTGACGTGAAAGCAGCTGCAAATGCTTCTTGGGGTTGGCGTAGAATTCTTGGAGTACGTTCTTTTCAAATTCAATCCTTTTTAGGGGAGCAGCGTACATCATTGACAGTTGCAGACGCCGCAAATCTTTCCTAGGTGTATGGCTTGTCGCATACTCTCGATCCCACTTCCACAATCGGGAGTTTCGGCGGAAGATTTACCATCATGGGAGCTTACACCCTCAGGTTTGCATTATGTGAAGAGTGGGAGTGCTTTATTTTTTAGGGGTGATTTCACCCAATTGGATGCTCAATAGGGCTCCCAGCAGGAATGGAAACAAGGGGGAGAACGCATTTGGAAAATCCGTTCCCAGGGGATTTTTTTTTTGTTATTCAAAAATGTAAAAATTTTGAAAATTTAAGAAGTAGCATTATCGTAATGCGCCTTCAACCTAATTTTTATTTTATTTATTTATTATTGATTCCAAATTTTTTTAACATTGTAAAATGAAAAATACGCATTTCAATAATGCGTCATTCAAAATTAATTTTTTTAAAATTTGATTCATTTTCCGGAAATTTGAAAAAAAAGAAATAATAAATGAAGATGACGCATTTTAAGAATGTGTTCTCTAAAGTGAATTTTTTTGTTGTTAATTTGATTAATTTTGTAAAAAAAAATTAAAACATAATAATAAATGTAGAGGGTGAATTTTTTTAATTAAACAAATGTAAAGTTTTTGTTTTCCCAAAAAAATTAGAATAAATTATAAATGAAGAGGTTGCATTAATCAAAATGCATCATCTAATTTTAATTTATATAATTTAATTTTAATTTTACTTTTTGGTAGTAGATTTTTTTGTAATAAAATAATGTGTTCTCTGTAATAAGGCATTCTATGTAATTAATAAAAAAAAATTGATTTATGTTCCGTTAATTGTGAAAGAAAATAAATAAATGAAGTGTATGCATAAATAATTTTTTAGAAAATTTTTGTATTCGAAATTATTTTCAAAGAAATATTAAAAATGAAGAGGAGGCATAATTTTAATTAAATAATTGTTGAATTTATTTTTTCCTTAAAATTTACAAGAAAAGAATTGAAAATGAAGAGGACGCATTCGCAAAATGCGTCCACTAATTTTATTTTTTTTTTCATTTTGGTAGTAGATTTTTTTAATACTTATTAATGTATTTAATATATTATCAAATTTTCATGAATGTTTTGGTTAAAAAAATGAAATAGCGATCGTGTCCTCTATATTTAAATTATTATTTTATTTTCTATATTTTGTAATAATAGTCCTAGAAAAGTAACGTAGAGAATGCGTTGCCTTACTATTTATTTTTTGTTTGTATTTTTCTTATGTTTCTGGTATTTTTGTATGAACGAAATTTACACTTGGTTCTCAGAAAGAACGAATCTAGCATCGTACAAAAAACACGGAAGATTTTCTCAAAATGGGAAAACTATACTTGATCACTGAATCCCACAAATCTAAAAGGTATATGTTATGGAATGCATGTGCCAAATACTTCACATACCTAACCTTAGAAAATACGATGTTTAACCCTGAAGTGTCTTATAAAAAGTCCAGTATATAAGTCATGAAATGATCAATGGCTTTTCTTTAGGTACTAAAACGTGACATTATCGCGAATGTACATGATTAAATTATGAAACATCTTTTTAAAGACGCATGCTAAGAGTTCGACAAAAAAATTGTAACTAGCACATGATGGCACATTTCCTCATAAATAAGGTAGCAAAAAATCACTCGCAACTTAGCTCAAAAAGTTAAAATCACACAATATGCGACATAAGCAGAAAAATTACCGATGGCTTTATTGAAACTGGAAAACCCACCGAATTTGCGATATACCAAAGAAAATCACTTCTGAATCTGCACAATCTGAAATTATCACCCAATCTAGGACCAATGCAGGAAAATCACATGTAGCTTCATACAACCCAAGAAAACAAACCAATATACAACACAAGTACACAATCCGAGATAATCACCCAATCAGAAACCTAAGCAAGAAATTTACTTGCGGTTTTTCACAACACCGGAAAATTAACCAATCTGCAACACAAGTGGAAAAATCACATATGACACCCGATATGTGACCCAAGTAAGAAAATCACCTACCGCTTCACATGAACTTGGTATACCACCTAATCAAAACACAAGTAGGAACCCCACTAGATATACTGTACTGGAAGTTCTATACTTGACGAGGTGAAGCATTGTATAACAAAACAATAATCATACACAAATATTGAATAAAGGCTCCCACCAAATGCATTCCTGCAAGGTATTCTAAATACTAACAATATATTACAGTTTCAGTTATGAATCGGACACAGATTTACTTGTTCGATAAACTATACATATATAACATGTGTCCACGTGATTCAATGACAATTAATCAATCTAAGCTTCCAGACCATTTCTCTTCATAAAATCATAATATCCACATAACTAGGACGGTTAAAACATAATCTTCTTATCACATATCCTCGAACCATGGTGATTTTATGAAATAGACTCAACATCAACTTTATACATCTCCTCTACCATGATAACTTCATGGATTTACTTCATGTGAGAGCAGGCATGTTAATTGGTATTTACATGTTTCTCCATTTTAGTTAATTACTCCACATAGTATTCCTACAAATCCACAATAGGTTCAAACTCTCCATGATCAAGTTGAATGCTTAACAGTTCAACAATCCTCTTATGGGTATTTACTAGGTGTTCTAACTCATCCATATCATCCTCGTTCTTACAAATGTAATCCAGAACTTATGAAACAATGTTGGTTGGTTCACTCATAATTACGAGCCTGGGTAATCTAGAGAATATTTCATAACGTACACTTGCCCAACCAAAATGATCCTCAAGATCGCTACATTTTTGTTTTGTCTGATGATTCACAAAATCTAGACTACAACACTCCTCCCTCGTATTTTCGTTCGCCTCTTGGAGGTCAACATGTATGGCTTCTTCTCTTCTCATAGGTCTGCCAACCAGAAGCGCTAGCCTTCAACAGATCTACCTCGTTTGGTACGGCTTTTAAGCTTACATTGAGGTTTTCTATGTGAGCCGCTTCTTATCAATGATTTTATCTTTTTAGTAGTTTCTATAACTTTATCAGCTACGAACAATTTCCATTTACTTTCCTAGATAAATTGCCTAACTAGATGACTATCATTCTCGTTAATCAACCAACCCTCCTTATCACGAATCTCTGTTAAGTTGTGCAGATAATACTCGTACACTTATTTATGCCTCGCCCAAGATGTGTCTGGGTGCCAATATTGAACCCAAACATCCTCCAAATGTACACCCAAACAAGTAACCCAGATCACTCACCCACGTGGAAGATGAATATTTGAAGCATGAACAACAACCGTTTCCAAGTCATGAAGACATTCCTTGATGACCTCAACATTAGCATTATCTTTGTCTTTCAGGGAATAGCATAAGAGTTGAAGGGGGCCACCACAATTTGAAGCCCTTCAAAGGCTTTACCTGTACAACCCTCATTAGTGAATTTAGGATTGTCAACCATGGTTATAGTGGTCGTAGGATAACAATAACAACCCGCGCTGTCTGTGGCACCATCATTACTCAGGGTAACAAAATGCATGGCCATGATTGACCGCTATGCTTAGTCTAAACCATGGCTGTTTAACCCGTCGTGGTATCCATCATTAAACACCATATCTGATTTCAAAAAATCCCTTGTTTGTTTCAGA
This sequence comes from Rubia tinctorum, assembly GCA_032355605.1. Lineage (NCBI taxonomy): Eukaryota > Viridiplantae > Streptophyta > Magnoliopsida > Gentianales > Rubiaceae > Rubia > Rubia tinctorum. The sequence goes on from JAULKM010109098.1 coordinate 21,761, forward strand.
AAGTGGTGTGTCACCGCAACTACTAAACCAGCTGATCCAATTTTGGAAATAAATAATGTAGAATAATATCCGAGTTCTGAATGTTAATTGGTTAATTTGTTGCAAGTTAGAATGTTTTGATTTTTGAATTCGAAAAAAATTCAGTTTTGTTTTAAATCGCACTTATATACTTTTAATTTGATGTTATTTATGAGATCAAAATTCATATCATAAATTTTAGAAATTTTAACAATTTGCAAATTTTCAAACGTAGTTCTATCGCGCCCACATGGTAATAACAATATGTTCGTATAAAAAAACAATCATCTCAATTACACTTCATGCATTGCACTTAAATAAAATCATGTCCAGAATCTATAGGAAGCGCTTGTGAAAAAATAATATAAAAACCTCTAAGCTATTTGGAATTAACTACATAATTACAATGTATTGAAAATGACTAAAAGCATAAACTATTGAATTATATTGTACCGTGAATGGGGAAATCATCATCCTCCAACCCATTGTGTAGATTTTTATCATGTTCCCAAAACTTTGTAGCTTGCCTGGAGCGACCGACTCTTGCTGCCATCGTCAAAAAACATACGCTTCCTAACAAATCTAACATGAAACAAAAAGAGATAATTATTAATTAAAGTTAGAATTTTATGTCAACATAAAATGGATTGCAATGAGATTATGCGTAAAAATAATGTTGGAATGAAAACCTACCTCGCATACCAATCGTCGTACTTATAATCCTGTTCTGTATAATGACTACTTGTGTTTGAGCTATGTCCATCGTTGTTTCTTTTCGTAATTGCAAATTGTGTTGAATGAATATCATCCACATAAAAAAATAAAATTCATATTATACATACAAAAAATGGATACATTAAGAAGGATTATAGGGTTTAAAACCTAAATTTTCATATAATATGTAACAATGATATGTTATGTAAAAATACACTAATGAAATTTGAATCTGTAACATAGGCTACTCCAATCACAAAACATTACAAAGTGGGCATTAAAAACTTACCCGAATTAACGTTAATTTCATGTAGGGATGACCGTATTCATTTTCTCGGTGATTGTGAGCGTCCTCCCTTCATGATAAATCACCATACTGAAATTGGTTGGTGGATATGGAAAAGGGAAATTGTAACGGTGGAAGAACAATTTTTTAGATGGAGTGAAAGGGTTAGTTTTTTGGGAAAGCAAGTGGGGGGTTAAATAGATCTTCAATTTTGAGTGGGGTTTGTGCGGTGTTAATACGCCATGCATTGACTGTAAAAATAAATTCCAATGATGATGCTCTATCATCGAAACACATTACGATTAGTGTTACACAATTGGAAGTTGTGTTGGGCTGGTGCTTGATATATAAATGACAATTGTTGCATATTTGTGACAAGATCTCAGAAAAAAAGTGTTCTTCCCCAGTGCATTTTTCCCAGAATGGTTGATATTCCCATATACTAACACTCATAAAAACCAATTTTAATCCTCAAAAGTTGGAACTATCTTTAATAGATCATTCGATGGATGGAACGAAATCAAAAGGAGGTCCGACCTCAAAGGCTCCTTCTGCAACACAACTAAATCCATCACTGGAATTGGTGGTGGAGAAAGTAGAGAGGTCCCTTGATGGAGATCAGGGTACGACTACCACCATAAATGAAGACATTTCACGTCTTGATCAAACATTCAAGGGTTATGTTCGTGATCCTCTAAGTG
>JAULKM010109107.1:0-15680 GCA_032355605.1 Rubia tinctorum
CTCTGCGCCAGGCCACACTAGCTGCCCTGTCAGATCAAAATCAGCTGCCACGGGTAGACAGTCAAAAGTAAGTGGATCAGAAGAAAGAAAACTCCAGCCATGGTATTCAACTCACATGTTATAGCAGATCAAGTGACGCTATACTATTACTCAGATAAAGAAAGAATGAAAATTCAGGAATCAGCTTTTACTACAAGAGAACAAGATGAACTTATAACAATTGTTTACTAGCTTCACATCCACATTCCAATCGAAACAATGCATATTAATCCGCTATTAGATGTACAAAGCAGAACAGAACGACAACATTAAAAAAAATAACCTAAAGAGGAATTGCACCACTTTACTGATTTTTTATTAAAGTGAGCCACATTTAGAAAGAAACTTGATGAAAATAACAGATTTAGATAATCATATGAAGTTCGGAAAAATGTCACGATTTGTTAACAGCTACTCATTTGATCATTATTGCACTCTTTCTAACGAAAAAAATATAGATAAAATATCACCAAACATAATACAGTGCAGAAGCAGTCTCATTTCACAAAATTCAAACTTGCCTTTTCCTTCTTATTGGAGGAAAACAAAGACCATTTGCAACTTAACTTGATCAGCGAGAAATATAACCCCAACAGACAACAATACATTAAGCATCAAATTTCCACTGATAAAGTTTACTTCCGTACCGTGAATACAAGTAGCATTCTAATCCAAACTAGAAGTCTGGAAAGATACATCGAAATAAATTAAACAAGTGGGTGAAAAGGGAAAATCCATATCCGAAAAAAAAAGGGAAGAGAAAACCTACTTGAAGCAGCATGTAGGCAATAGAGCTGAAGAACGTGAGACCCAAATGTAAATGTCGAAAGCTGGTAACTGCAGAAACGGATATCAGTAAATTCACACATTGTAACAGTGCAAAGCTGCGTATATTAAATGGAGAGGATTTAGATACTTGTCATTGATGAAGAAAGATTCGTCTAAGCAAACAATATCATCATCATCCTCATCCTCTTCTTTGTTGGTGGCCATTTGTTTCAGAAATTTTCAGAGAAAATGGCAGCACAGTTACTGAACTGGGAGGTGGTAGGCCTGTGCAGGGTTTTAGCTAGTAGTATTCAAAGTGCGAGGCCAAGTCGGAAATTGAAATCGTCGTCAAAGTCAAATCATTACTTCGTCGGTAATCGGTATGATGTATTCACCCTTTCCTCAAAAAAAATTAACAATTAATAATAATAATAATAATAGACTACTCTCAACATATATTAAAATACCATCTGTTAGTTCTCATTCTCAAAACAGCATACATCTGGCACCCAACAAACCCATAATGATTTGTTTGGTCCCCAATCCCGTTTCCGGGCAATTTTCCTTTAATAAGGGCGCACGTGACCGGCACGTGACCGGCACGTGACATAATTTTCCGGTATGTCCAGGGGTAAAATTGTAATTTTACTTGTTAACACCATTTTTAACTTTAATTCTTCAAAGACTAACCCAGAATCTATTCGTTTATTTCTTCTTCGTTTCTCCCCTCATCTCCAATCCCCAATTTTAACCCAGGTTAAATCCAATATATGTACCCAACCCGAATAGAATAGAGATCATGTCAAGCTCCATCGTCTCCTTTGTGCCCTCCAGCATGTGTGTGGGAGCGTATTTAAAATACAAGTGTGGTCGGCAAAGCCGTGTTCGTACCGCCAACACGCCGGAAAATCAGGGACGAAAGTTTTATGGCTGTCCGCTATGGCGTACAGGTTGCGATTTTTTCAGATGGTGCGATGATGGTTGTTGGGAATGTGAGGTTGCGACTGAGGTAATTGAAGGATTGCAGGAGAGGAACCGTCTGTTGGAGGAAGGGATGGCGAAGGTGGTCGGCGATTTGTCGATCTGAAACTCAAGCTTGAAAGGGAGCTGTGTGAAGTGCCGATTTGAAACGCGAGGTTGAAGTGGAACGGGAAATATCCAGTAAGGTAAAAAATTCCAGTAAGGTAAAAAACTCCAGATTGGTGTGTTTCATAATTGCATTCTTGCTTCCAATGACGGTAATTTTTGGTAATTGAAGTTTAGGGCTGAACTCAGTTTCCCCTTTTCTGGTTTGGTCTCCTTTTGCTGTAAGTTAGAATTTAGTTGATGGTTGCAGTAGACTAGAATGTAGTTCATCTTTGTAATAGACAAATTGATGAATGTAATGGTTGTTTACTGTCGGTGTTTCTGACGAATTTGTAATGACTACTTGGATAAAGTATTGATTCCAGTCTCTTCTTTGATCATGTATTCATTATGTTAGATATGGTTGAAGGAGTAACTACTTGAATGTTGCACATAAGCAATACAGCTTGAAGAAGTGCATTAAGAGTCATTGTATTTTCATACCATTTGATTGATAAGTCAATAAATCTTGCGAACAAAATTTCATAGAAGAAATGCAATGAAGCCGGAATTTTTTTTTATTTTACCCAAAATTCTTTAATAGAATTCGTTTTATTCAAACGAAACCAAATCTAGACCTACCGAGAACTAGCCGGAATAGCCAAAACAACTGTAATGATGTTCTGGACCAATATCGAAGAAGCCAAAAGAGAGGCTGAAACACAGGTCGAACTGGTGAAAAAATGAAAATGCTAAACATAAGGCAAAGTTGCAGTACTAAGGTTACAGTCCAAGACAAAACAAAAACTAAACTAGTGTTCCTTCAATTAGGTAGAATCCCCCTTCAGTGGTTCTCTGGAAAACGCCAATGTTCCCCATGCATCTCGAAATAGTCCACATCCTTAAAGCGCGATGATGACGAACTCTTGGAGGTGAGCTTTGTGTGTCCAATTTGGTGGCATAAGCTGCACTTATATACTCGTTTTTCCTGCATGTTGCATATGTCCAATTTTACCGCAAACTTCAGTAACACATACCAATAAACATGGAAAGGAAGTTAATTAAATTACCTTCACAGTAGGTGTTTGAGAAAATGAGGACTCAATCGCATGTTGACGGGTTTGAGCAGGTTTATTTTGTTGAGCTCATTTCGGCTACATCTTCCACATACATAAATCCAAACTCAATTAACAAATTAAGTCCAAAAATTCATAAACATAAGATTGAGAGAGTGTGAGTAAATAAATTACCCTATCATTTGGTGGATTTGAAATGGAGGGCGTAGCTGCATTTGGATGGGGTTGTGCTGGTTCAGTTTGATGAGCTTCTGCCGCTTTAATTGGACACCTTTGAGAATTATGCCCTATCTCACCACACATAGAGCATTTGTATCGACTCATCCTCCCAACTCTTGATAGCCTCTCAACTTCACCTTCTTTCTTGATATAATTGTTTGTTGATTTCAATTCGTCCGAATATTATTTTTTTCTTGACTTTGGGGGTCTTCCTGGCAACCTTATCTCCGACGAAGGTAGAAAATCAGTTGCTCCAGTTTTATCCCACAATTCTGGACCATTAATTGGATGGATGACATGATTGTATGCACTTCCATACACATGCATGGAGTAGCAAGAACGCATGAAAGCTGATGTATCTTCCTTCACCAAACTAATAGCAACAACAACGTGCGGGCATGGTATACCCGTAAGATCCCATTTTCTGCAGCCACAAGATCTCATCTTCAGATTAACAGCATAGTTTCCCCCATAGACACATGTAACCTGAAACTCCATATCCCCACTTGGTGCTGCAAAACAGCGATTTGAGGCAAACTGATTAACTTCCAATTTCCTCCTTATTTTTGGCCCAAAGTGCCCCCCCCCCCCCCCATTATATCAATGGAATCCCTCTTCCTTTGCAGCTGATCCATGAAGTAGAACTTGATTGCCTCCAACATTGCCAGGATGGGGTTATCCCTAGCATGTAGGATAACTTTGTTGAAGCTTTCACATATGTTGTTGACAAGTAGGATAACTTTATTGAAGCTTTCCCTAGCATGTAGGATAACTTTGTTGAAGATTTTCAAACTTTGTTGAAGCTTTCACATGTGTTCCAGTGGGCATCACAAACCTTTCGTGAACCCTGGCCCATTTTTTCCTAACATGCTCATCATCTTCATAACTCGACTGACTATGTTGATCCCCATAACCCACATCATATTCTGAATCGGAATCAACCAAATTTCCACCCTCTAAATTTTTGGAGCTATTTGCTTCCAGCTTCCTTGACAGTGTACTCCACTGTTTTCCCTCTCTTTCAAAATCTTATCCAAATGATCATCATCATCAATGTCGTAATTTGGGTCCTGGAATTTCCCGACATATTTATCATCTTCCACATGCTCTACTCCTGGAGCTTCTTCTTCATTTATAGTCTGTTCTTTCAAGTGTCCAATTATCTTCAGATGACACTTCTCTGTGTTGTCTGCACCCTTGTCTTCCTGGACACTATCTTCCCCTGACTTCTACACCATCTCCTGATCTTCCTTTTCGGGTGATTGTCTTTCCTCGAAATTGGGTACTATAGTCGCCCAAAATGCATCTTTATTAGCGTCTGTGATCACAGGAATATACTCATGCCCGGTACACTCATCATTGTCTACCTTTTTCACCAAAATTAGGGCCCAGTTTTTGTTGGGAAACCTGTGTGACTGGTCCCTCATCATCCAAGCTCTCTTGTTCATCAACTAGTATCACCCCTGTCAACTTCCTTCCATTCCCCTGTAGTACCTTTTCTCCAATCACTAATCTGCCCATTTTTCATCTGCATCCTACGTTGCTGCCTCATTGACCTTGCCACGTTCTAGTAATAACTTACAACAACACTATCAGTTTCCTCCTTCTTTCACCTTTTGGGAGCTTTGTGCTTAACATTTCCTGGCCTCATCTTCTTTTTACCAGAACCAGGTTTCCCACTATTTTCCCCAACCAAACTATGATCAACTACCCTTGTATCTTCACTGCAAGGCCAACAAAGATAATTCCAAAAATGGCCGAAGAAGTACACATCCACTACGTCATACTTAACCCCTATAGAAGCTATTTCCTTCGTTGATCAGGAAATAGTATCAGTTGATCCCTTTCTACTGAACTAAAGCTAACCCCCATGTCTAGATACACTCCACATAACCATCCCTTATAACCAAAATAGCTATAGGTCGAATCCAGCCTACCCAAACTGAAATCATCGGGATCACAGAAATCGGCCTGAAAAACAGAACCACCGATATACATTGGTATGGGATCCCAGGTCATGTAGTCATGACAATGTATTCTAATAGAGAACCTATTGCTACCAGGAGCTGAAAAATAAACAAAACGGAATTAATATAAAATCAAACATAAACCCTACCAAAACTAATATATCTAATATGACCTACAAAATATTATAATCCCCACTTGGATTAAATTAATCTAATTCCACAAAATCTTCCACATCAAATTCTAAACTAATCAAACAAGCCAACAATAGGAATCCTATGATATTACTACATGTGGTCCAAACACTTTCATATTCTAACTACAACTCATTAATCAGCCAAAAATTGGGAACCACACAATTCAACACCAAGAATGAAATTATTTACTACCCAACAACCACGAATCTACCATCAATCTCTCTCTTCAATTTTATAAATAAACTTAGCCCATCCTCACAGATCATTCGATATTTCTCACAGATTGTATGCACTTACCGTAGTTAGGAGCTCCAGTTTTGCAGCCAAAAATTCTACCATTATCTTGCATCCGACATCTCATGTTCGTCCATTTTCACCTACATTCACACAAACCAAATCGTCACCACCCTCTTTATTTATTAAAATATAAAACCCACATGCTCGCTTATAGGAGGAAGTACAACAGACAAATCGACGATTTGATTGCTTACTTAGGGCTCCGCCGCAATCGGACTGTTCAACGAGTCCGCGATGCCGCCGGCTATATTTGACTGCGTCGGGGTTCAATCGTCACGAAGTCGTCCAGTTAAACCATCGGGAACAAAACCCTTGCTACAGTAACGTCTGACACCCGCTTCAACCGTCGTGAAATTCTGGTAGGATTCGGAGGTTTTGGGAATTAGGGTTTATAATTGGGGAAACAACGATCGGAAATGGGTATTAGAAAACGGGTTTGGTAATTGGTTAGTATTTGAAGAATTAAAGTTAAAAATGGTGTTAATGAGTAAAATTACGATTTTACCTGTGGGCATACTGGAAAATTATGTCACGTTTTGGTCATGTGCGCCCTTATTAACAAAAAACTGCTCGGAAACGGGATTAGGGACCAAAAAAATCATTCTGGGTGCCAGATGTACACAGTTTTGAAAATGGGGACCAAAAGATGGTACTTTAATATATGTTGGGGATCAAATAAACAATTTAGTCTAATTAATAATACTCCTTCCGTCCCAACTATATTTGCACACTTTCCTCTTTGGGACGTCCCAACTGAATTTGCACTTTTCCATTTTAGGAAATATTTATTAAACAAAAGACATAATTGTCCCTAGAATTTTATCCCATTTTCCCCCAACTTTCTTCCTCTCCCATTTTTTCAACCTACCTCCTGCTCTCCTCTGCCATCTCCGTCGTTCTATCCATCATCTCTGTCGTTCTCTGTCATCTCCTCCTTCACCGCCATCCACTTCGCCACCGATGTTTCACCTCTTCGTTGATGGCTACGATTGCTCATCTCCGCCGTCGAGGGTCGTTGTTGGGTGATTTGTTCAATTCTTGGTTGAGCGATTTCCGCAATAGGTGGGTCGTTGTTGGGCGACTTCTGCAATTCCTGGTTGAGTTAGAGCAGGAGCTTATCGTCGAACTGATCGACGATATTGAGGTTTTCGTCGGAGTTGTCTCTGTTATCCGTCATCTTATCTTTCTCCACCATCTCCTCCTTATCCGCCATCTCCGTCGATCTCTCTGCTATCTCCGCCTTCTCTAATCCATTTCTAAACCCACTTTTTCACCCTTGTTTCTAGACATAGATCCAAAATCCTCCGTCTTTGCTCCATAGTTTTCTCCATCATTTTTGTTGTCTTCACTCTCTTCTCCCCGACGATGAGCTCAAGGAATGGTGGGTGATGGTTGCGGTTATGGTGGTGATTGGTGGATGAATGAATATTGGGTGTTCTGTGATCGATGATGAAAGAAAGGGAAGGAGGGTAATGTTGGTAATTTACGAGGATGTAATTTTGACTCCCTCTTTCTCTTGCTGCAAAAATAGCTGGGACATAACGAGTATGTTTGATTATAAACAATTAAACTTTATAAATATTTAATATATTTTAGGACTACTTCTTCTATCCCAGCCATTCCTAAAGAAAGAGAAAGTTGGTGTTTAAATTTGAGGATTGTGAAATTACTAAAAAGCCCTTATTCTTCATCTTTACGTTCCATCCCTTCGACTGCCTTCCATCTCTCCTAAAATATATTAAATATTTATAAATTAGTCCTAAAATAAGTCTTATTTAAAAACTATATATTAATTTTAAACGCCTTGGACTACGAGATTATTTACTACTTATATATTAATTTAGTTTTAAAATTCGAGTCAGATAATTTTAATCAAATGATTAGTTAAATTGCATCTTGAAATGGGATAAAAGTAGTTACTTGACTTAAAAATAAGTTTTTAGATGGTCAAGGACTAATTTGCAATGAAAGGAAATGCATTAAAAATTGCAGGTCAGATCTGGACCCAAAAAGGCTTCTCTCATAACATGCATCCACTTCTACAAACTTGGTGAACCCTATAAATCTCTTTGGCGTAATCTCCTCCACAATAGCATGCCATAATGGAAGAATGAGAGTGACACCTGATCATGTCATATTCTAAAGCACTGTCATCCATTTTTGCTTGTTAGTATACTAGATCAATGACAATGACTTCACCAACCACCATTTCGTACATTATTTCCAAAATAACTAAGTCCTACGAGCATGGATTGTATACCGCCATCACAAACTTTTAGTTAGCAGCTTCAAAATAGAAGTGGAACTGCTGGCTCAACAATGGTCTTTTTTTCAATTGATGGAAGTCTCCTATGTTTACGATACTAGACAGAAATGTACCCAATGGCTTTATAAAATTAACCAAAATACTTATTTAGATCCACTTGTATAACCTCACGACATATATGTTGAACCAAATTATTGGAGAGGACCTAGCCTCGATGATCGGCGACGTGAACATAGTCAACACATCCTATCGCCCAAACATGAATGCACAAAATCTCAATTCAAGAGTGTGGATCAATCCATCTCAGCCACTTATCCTTGGATTATTTCTACAAGGAATGAACGACCACCAATGATGGATTCCATACTCGTATGAAAGAATAATGAACTTAAAAAAAATTGTGGAGTGATTGGCCATCCCTCATCCCAATACAACATAGTGGATGATAACGACCTTAAGGACTTTGCTAATAATGTTATCCCAAACACTTTGCAACCACATGAGTAGAGATAGTCTATGACGAATCCACTGAATTGTTTTGTGAACAGTTTAAGGATGCACACATACCCCCCAGACAATTTAAACTCAAAGCTTCTGATGTCTTTTATAAATGATAAGTGAAATTTCTTCAAGTTGCAAAATATCAAAAATTGGTTCAAATTTGTTGTCAAAATGGATAATGGCTTCCCTTTCATCAAGTATGGATTAACAGTGGGAAGCTGAGGTGGCCATGAATTTAGCTCCTCATATCTCCCAACACTCAATCGGCCCTAAACAATTGCCCAACCCTCACAAAATTAAAGAATATCAAACTTCTATGTTAGAGAATCACCGACACAATGAGAATAGAGGAATACATCTCAACTAGGAATAAATCTTCTGCACCAGGCCAGAGCTCTAATAGCATATGAAGTGGAGACAGCCATTCCAATAGCATAGGAAATGAGGCCAACCCTAACCACGATTCCATCTAAAAACATGAAGGCGTTGACCCTATGCCGGTGGTACAATCACCAATCCACAAAGTGTTACATGAGGCTTTGAAACCTATATTTTTTTCACAAGGAAGTGGCTCTGCATACATTGTATTTCCATCAATCTTTGTTTTTTCTCTTAAACTCAAATTGAACATCCCTATTATTGTGCATATTTAGTAGCCATTGTTCAAACTTAAAAGTGACCCCCCACTCCTCCTGGCCTACTCACGATTGTTGCATCATTCTCTATACTAGGCAATCACTTTCCAGCACCTATCATGACAGACTCGGTGGAAATCACAACCTGAGAACACAATGATGATCTGGTACAAATTATAGGGGGAAATTGATGGAATATCTCACCCATACAATTCCAGAACCAGAGGTCTCTAATGTCATCATGGACCAGCCACTTGTTACCATAACCTTCTTAATACTTCCCACTATGAATCATAGAGGCTTTCAAAATAAATAGGGAGAACTTTTCCCAAAACAAATGGAGAGGATAGAAACACAAGATGACTCCAACAAAAGAAAATATATTTTTTTGAAGAGAGGGAGGGCCAACAAGTGACCAAGAAGGAATAATTCACATTTAAGGACTTCCCCATTTATAGGGAAAATCCAATGTTTTTTCATAGAAAAAGGAAATGAGAGAGGAATGGGAACAATTCATATGCTAAGGTCGGAAACCCCTAAAGCATGGAAATTCATAGGAAAATAGTCTTAACTTGCCTGTAATTGCTAATAAAAGACTAAGACATCAATGCATGAAGATCAGAAGCTAATCAAAGTAAATTCTAACATCTTTGAGTTACCAGACTATGAACAACTTTAAGCCATATCCAATATTGTTATGGGCCTCCCAGTGGACTTTTCGATGATTGTCCCAAAACAACTACCGAAGCTAGCATGAGAATATCTTATCATAGAACTACAGAGGGTTCAACCGCCATTTAACAAAGAATCACCTGAATACGCTGACGAAGTATCACCATCCCGAGACCATCTTCTTGATGGGTTAAAAAACAATCAAATTAGCATGAACAAATAGCTCTCTTTCCCCCTACTTCTAGCATGAGTTTCATATAGACTCAATAGGTTTTACTTGTGTCTTATCATTATTTTGGTCAATAATATTGAGTTTCATGTAGTAAAATTTTGTAAGAATTTAATAGCTTTCATGTAAACGAGTGTTACCAGACATGGATGGTGTTTTTTGTATCGATGCCCTAGAAAGGGCATCTTAAGTCTGAGAATGGAATTTGAAATATCCAGACTCTGATAATTATCCATTGGATTGCATAGGAGATTGGAACCAAATTACAAATAACCTAGACACGCATGAGGGGCGGAAGTTCAAGCAGTATGACACAATAACACTTCACAACCTCCTATAATATCTTCACCTCAACGAGCTTGCACAATCATGAGCATTGTACACTTGGTCAAATTGCAGAGTGGGAGAGGAACTTATCCTCAAAAGGTTTGATAGAGTCTTTGTTTCTCCTAATTAGAACAACTTGTTTCCAAAGACAATAGTAAATAATCTTCCTATTACGGTGTTTGGTCATGGACTAGTGATATTGGATACAGAAGGTAAAGGTATAAAAAAAAGTCCATATAAAGGTTTGAGGCATTTTGGGCAAGAAGTACGATGGGTGGACGTCGTTGTGCCTCTCAAAGATATTTATAGGCCCAAATTATGGCTACCTACTAGGTAGTAGCTAGTGGTAAGTTGAGATCATTCACGAAGATAAGAGAGTTTTATCAAGTGTTGAACATAGTTAAAAACACACAAAGAAGTCACTCTAAGTGTGCGGTAACAAAGTTGGGGGGTTTTGAGTTTAGAAAATACTACGACTACTTTAAGCAACTAAATTTTAAAAAATGATAAAAGAACGAACAATGTAAATACGATACAACTAGCACGGCATATGTAACGAAGACTATAACGAGTTTTGGACGCAATTGGTTTACATTTCTAGGTATCCTTTGATCATCGACTAATTATCCTATTTTCACGCTATAACCAAATATCACTACTATAGAATGGGCCTATTACTGCGGGTCTGGGAGATATACAACTTTGGTTTTTCTCAGAAAGACAATCGCAGTAATACAAGGCGCAGTAAAAAAAGGAAAAACTTCAACATCGGTTAAAACAATCGGAGTTAAAACTGGTCTTAATCGGGAAAAAATCCGATCCGTGTTCCAATACTAACAAGAACCCCCAATCTTTTTACAATCAATCCAGAGTCCCTTAATCAATAAAAAACAAAATTTAACCAACAATTTAAATGTTCGATACCCAGGCTACATCAAATACAAAATATACTAATTATCTAATCAATTCTACATCTCAAATCTATCTTTCTTTTACTAGTCAAGCAATCCAAAATGAAAAATTAAGCAATCCAACATCATAGCTTACCTTTTTTTCCAGATCTGGGCCAAAAATAGAGGTGGCCTTATGATCACCTGGAATTAGAGAATATCAATCCCAGCGGAATATCGATCAATTCAAATCGAGCAATCTAACTCCAGGAATATCGGTGAAGCATGCAGGGATCAGTGAGAGCGGCGATGAGGCGTAGATATTGGGGCGATGGTGAGGAGGGGGGCGATGGTGAGGAGGGGGGCAATGGTGAGGCGATGAGTAGGTATAATCGGTGCGAGCGGTGGTGAGGTGTAGATGGTGTGGCAGTGATAAAGGAGTGAGCGATAGTGAGCGATGGTGAGGCGGTTCCTGAGCGGTGAGCGATGGTGAGGCGGTTCCTGAGCGGTGAGCGATGGTGAGGCGGTTCCGGAGCAGGGAGTGGTGGTGATAAGTAGCGTTTTAAATGAAGAAGAAGAGAGTGCAGTGGAGAGCGGAAAAGGAAGAAAGAGTTAGTGAGAAAATAGGTTCAGAAACAATTTATTGGATTAGGTTTTTAAGTATCTTTGGGCTGAATAGTTTAGGCTCAAATAGGGCTCACCAAAATGGTCTTCCGACATCGGTTGCAGTTTTGGATAATCCAAAACCACTTCTACAACCCAACCGACGTCGTTTGTTTTTATTATTTACTTCAATTTTTTCAAAATTGCTGTTAAAAATAACTTTTTACTTCAGTTTACAACCGAAGTTAAAGATTTAACTTCGGTTTTTTCAATAACCGAAGTTAAATGGGCAAGGTTAAATGTAATTTTTCTAGTAATGTATTGTTGAGAACTTATCAACATCTTTCGAGTGAAGACATTTATCACCTCTCCTCGGTTATAGTTATAATGGGTGATTGGAGTCACACAAAAACCCTTACCCTCAGGTCACTCTAGAAGATAGGCATTATAGAACACCCGGAGAATAACAATAAACATGGAGAATCAATACAACTAATATGATGCCCTACAAGCAAGAAACATAAGTAAAGCACATTTATGTTTCCTAATACTGACTACGAGGATCGGCCTTCATGCTAGGCGTCATTTGTGTGATACTTCAATAATTAGACAAAACCCCTTCAAATTCATTCTAAACCTAAGAAATTTTATCAATCAATAATCATAATTAGTTGTCACACCCAATTATATTCTAACATTAACCAACGATAATCACATTGTCAAAGAGATAGACTATCTGGGGTTTTACCAACCTAGCAAATAATCAACTCACAATCATCACCTAGTTGAACATCCTAGTCTAAATCATGCATTAGTCACAAGCAAAACACAAAACATAATTAATAATCATAGCACAAAATAGGATAAATCAAATCTCACAAATTAATGCTAGAAATGCTTACTAGGTCCTCCCAAGAGTATAATTAGCCTAGAAAACTAAAATTCATAACATAGAGCATAAATCCACAAAGAAACATGGAAGAAATTGAAAGAGAAATGTAAAAAACTAGGGTTTTAGAGGCCTCAAGTCAAACTCACATCAAATGAGGAAAGGAAGGGGAGGGGGCTATTTGTAGTCCAAGGTATTAGAGGAGAAAAGACCAAAAAAAGTCAAATTCTTGGTGAATTTCATGGACCGCGATATACTTCACGGTCCACGAAATATTTATCTGTCCGTGAAGGAGATGTAATCCTCTTCTTAATTCCATCACTAGGGGGTGAACCGCTGATCTGTTTTGTGAGTTCTTGTAGTAGATTTTATAGTACTTGCACAGAGGAATCCAAAAGTGCTATTTGCAGTCCAAGGTATTAGAGGAGAAAAGACAAAAAAAGTTAAATTCTGGGTGAATTTTGTGGACCGCCACATACTTCATGATCCGCGACATATTTCATAGTCCGCGACATACTTCGCAGTCAGTGACATATTTTGCGGTCTAAGAAGGAACTGCAACCCTCATCTTAATTCCATCGCTACGGGTGAACTGCTGATCCATTTTGTGAGTTATTGTAGTCGATTTTATATTACTTGCAAAGAGGAATCCAAAAGTGCTACCCTTTAACACCAATTGATCTCGGACTATGTACCAAAATGGTCTTCAAAACTCAGCTCAATCTTTTGCCCTCATCTTCAACCTTTCTTCTTCCACCACTTTATGCAAGTGACCTTCTTCTGATGATCTAGTCTTCACTTTAAATCCAATCTTCAATACTCGAACCGATCATGGAAAGCTCCAACTAAACATTAAACACTTCACAAATCAAGGAGTTTGGATACAAAATGATGAAAGTGATCCTAGCCCTCTAATTGGCATCCAATTTTCTTAATCAAAACCTACAATCTATTACAATTAGGAGTATCAAATGTGCTAAAAAAAGAGTATAAAATGAGTAAATCATACGTCAGATCTAAACACTATGATAAATACTTGGGATAGCGCACACCACAACTTTCATGACCAGTTTGTACTAGACACACCAACTTTATTCCCTAACCGACTTAAGATCACCATGAACCGCTTACAAATCTGGCTATGGAAACATTAAAAGGAATGTAAGGCTTTTAGGGGAAAAAAAGTGAAACACTTGCAATTGAAAGCTAGTAAATGATGATCAGAAACTCATGGAAAGAAAAGAAATTTTCCAAGTTGGTGCAATTCCAATCAGATTAATGGTGGCAAAGAGCTAGGATGAATTGGGACAAATTCAAGGACTCAAATTCAGCATTTTTCATAAATAGGCATAAAAAAATCAATGACAAAAAGAATGATGGAACTGAAATCAGAATTAGGGGCGTGGTTGGCATCAACGTAACAAATACATTAAAAAATGTTCAACTATTCCAAATATGTTTATGTGCAGCAAGATGTACATCCACACATGCCATACCACCATTTCTCACATATGAACATGATCAACTTTGTGCCTTATAATAAGCTAACTCAATAGTAGAAAGACCTCCTACAACAACCATTCACAAAACAAGAAATTTATGAGGCAATAAAAGGCATGGAGGTGTGTCATCTCTAGGATCATTTTCACCAATAAAAGGCATGAAGACGTGTCATCTCCAGGTTCATTTTCACCAAATTTTTATCAACACCATTAGGAAATAATTAAGACCTCTTTACTCCAATGTGCCCAGTCATCCGACAAGGACAACTAATGAATAGGGAGTAGAATAAGACAACCATTATCTTCATTCCAAAAAATAGTTTATGCCAAGAACTTTAGGCCAATTAACTTATGCAAATTTATATAAAAAATCATTGCTAAGCTATTACAATCAAGACTAAAATAGATAACTGAATCCTGATCTTAGAAAAGCAACATAGTTTTCTCGAGGCGGACATATAGGGGGAAATGCCTAATAGGCACACAAACTGGCCGGACTAATCATAAAAAAAGAAAAAGAGAGAGAGAATATTTATAACTTCCATAAAGCTATACATGAACAAAGCATATGAGAGAATATCTTAAGAATTCTCAGACTCAATCCTCTAGAAATGGGGAGTTTCTTGATAGCTGGAAACATATGATATCACAATGCATCATCAAAGTCTCTTATACTATATCCGTCAATGGAAAGCAGTTTGACCACTTCTTCCCTAACAAAAGCCTCAAACAAGGATGCTCACTATCCCCATGCCTCTTTATCCTCTATCGGCAGGTTCTTTCTTTAGCAATAACTTCTCACAATATAGAGGTGGTAAAATAGGCATGTCGATAAGCATACCAAGTTTAAAAATCTCTCATCTCATGCACGCGAATGACTGGCAGATTTTTTATGGAAAATAGTGTACACACTATCATATTCCTGGACCAAAGAATTAATTCATAAACAGAATACTCGGGACAAAGAATCAGTTTTGAAATATCATTTTTCTTCATTATCTTATAAAAAAATTCATTAGAGACAATGGGCTTCTTACACACTGAACATTCAAATGATAGGTCTTCTATATAAAAATATAGGAGTCAACATCCTTACTCCAAAAAGAAGAAGAAGAAGAGAGGCTATGTTCGAAATATCAATATCCAATCTCAAAAGAAAGATAACAAATGGAGAACAAAGGGTATATCCATAAGTGGAAGAATCATACTTACTAAATAAGCTCAACAACTTGTGAAACATTACACAATGTTAGTCTACAAGCTTCCAGGCGGACAATACAATGAAATTTTTGGGAGGTTTTGCACAAATCTAAATATGATGGAGGATGAGACTCAATTTCACAAAAGTAAATGAATCAAGCCCCAGTAGGAAAACATGCATGAAAGATCCTAAAGATACTCTTTCAATGTTTAGTACTACAATGTCTGTCAAATACAAAATCTACACCTACTAGAGTACAAGCCAAAACAAAATGCATCATGTGACTAGAAATCAATACATGGGGGGGGGGGGGGAGATATAATTAAAAACAAGCGAAGA
>JAULKM010109115.1:0-23478 GCA_032355605.1 Rubia tinctorum
TATTCAGGAGGGAGCTTTTGGACTGAACCATTCCTTGTGGACAGTGACAGCACTGTAATTAATTATCCATCTTCTCCCTTTGCTACTGAGGCGTTACTATGCTCCTATGATTTTTATGATCACTACAGCGAGAACCTGGAGCTTTGGTGATGGGTGAATGCATGGTTGTAGCAACCACAAGGTTACCATAGGGCATACTATATCTTGAGGTAGAAACCTTAATAAGTTGTGTAATATTCTATATGAGTTTACGTTACATGTGTTGGTAAAATTTGTAGCTATGAACGAAAAGAATATATGGTCCTTTGTGTTTGAAAACTTTAGTTTCGAAAAAGAACAATAAAGAAAAGGAATTTTGATTTTGAAAGAAGAGCTAGGGTCGTTATGAATCACTGCCTTCGAAACGAAATTCGCCCAACCGGTAGTGCAAAGTTCGACCTAGGCGTGTTCATTCCATAAGGTACCAAAGAACCTCACTAACTCGTGCACTCAAGCAGTGGGGAGGAACTCGCATTAATATTCTCGAAACTTAGAATAGTTTGAAAGCTGGAGAATGTGAGGAAGAGAGTAGAAAAGTTTGTGTTTGGATCCGCTTTCCGATTGACCTTTTATAGGCACTCAACAGAACAACTAGAGTGTAAAAAATATGGATCATGGGAAGAAGTTTCGCTTTGACTTGAACGTGAAGCCAGTTCCTCATAACTGAGCAAATCTAGGGAACATCATGGACTGAATAAGTATAGGAACAACTACGACTCTGTAAAAAAGAATTTCAGCATTTTGAAATTGTTTCAACAAAGTAAAAAACGGGTGATCATTGAGACTCTCAAACTGATCGGGACCCAAAAAATTAATATGGGCTTAAGACTCAACCCGACCCGCCCGCCTCTCCTCGCCTCGTCACATCCGAACGGGAGTTGCGGTCGATTGGCGGCTTTGACTTGCGCGAGGGGTCTTTATTCCTCTTGCTCGCTCAAAGTAGTAGTGAAACATTTCCATATTTAAACTACACCCGTCCCTTCTAAACTTACCACGTGCGACTAAGAATAAAGACATTTTTTTCTTTTTTCCTTTAAAATTGATTTGGGGCTGATTGGCCCATTTGCATTACTAACAATCCCCCGCTAATGCAAAAGAGCAAAAAAGTAATTTTTTTGAGCATGTGATATCTTGCAACTGAACTAATGCATAGTGAATTGGGATGATTGGCTTTTTTTCAAAGTGAACGTATCTGGTACACTTAAAGAGGTTGATCATTTCAAGAACACGTGTCTTAATTTAAAAACGAGTTCTGCGATAAAATACTTATAGTGGCCATAGTTTCCTTGGGAAAACTCATGAGTGCTCTAGAAAGACACCCCATAAAAGTCTTTCATAAAAGGAAAGCCAATCCTTTACAATCGAGTACACCCAGTGAGGGCTATGGAAAGATTAAGAATGAAAAATCATTCAACCTCACATAATTTTCGGTGAATCCCACAAGTCTGTCACCAATTAGAACTATCTTGGATTCATTAAGAGCTTTAAGCTCATCCTCGCAATGTACATATATCATAGGAATGAGTATGTTTGTATGTTTGTGTGCATTTTCTTGGTTTCGCTTGACTACAATGAGAAATAACAAGACTATCCACCAAGAATACATCACCTAGCAAGGTTTTAACCCCATTCCCCTCGATGAATCTTGGACTATCTTTCTACTTAGTCTTTTGGTAACTGGATCGGTTAAATTTTTCTAATCGTACAAATTTTAAAGCTAGTACACAAGTCTCGATCATATTTTTCACATATCCATGCCTAATGTGCATATGTATTTTCTTACCATTGTAAGCTTCATTTGGGAAACACCCAGGGCTGCCTGAGAGTCATACAAAAGTGAGACAGGTGGAGTGGGTTTTCCCCACAAAGGAATATCTGCCAGTAATGACCTAAGCCACTCAACTTCTTGCCCTACCAAGTCTAGAGCTATAAACTCAGACTCTGTAGTAGATCGAGATATACAAGTCTGTTTTGAAAACTTCCACGAGATAGCAACTCCTCCTAAGGTAAAAATATAACCACTAGTGGAACTTATTTCATTATTATCTATTACCCATTTCACATCACAATATCCTTCTAAAACAGTATGATACCCCACAAGATACAATCCTAAGTCTTTTGTACCTCTTAGATATTTTAGTAAACGTCTAAAGGCAACCCAATGTTCTCCACTAGTATTATGGGTGTACCTACTTAGTTTACTTACTGCATAGGCAATGAAAGGTCGAGTGGTAGTTCATTAAAAAACATTAAACAACCAATAATTTTTGCATACCCCCTTGATACACACTTCCTTTATTTTTATCTAATTGAATAGTGGAGTTCATTAAAAAAATTAAACAACCAATAATTTTTGCATACCCCCCTTGAGACACACTTCTTCATTTATTTTTCTCTAATTGAATAGTGGAGTCATAATGAATTGTTACTGGCACTACATCAAAATTATTAAATTTTCCCAGCATCTTTTCAATATAGTGAGATTGAGATAGAATGAAACCATTATCTTTTTTAATAACTTTTACCTCTAAAATGACATTAACCTTCTCTAGATCTTTCATTTCAAATTTATAGGATAAGAATCTTTTGGTTTCATTAATAGCATCAATGTGTGTTCCAAATAATAACATGTCATCCACATAAAGACAAATAATCACATTCAAAATCAAATAGTTTTGAATACACACAAGCATCATATCCATTCACAATAAAACCAAAACTAAAAATAATTTTATGAAACTTTTCATACCATTATTTTGGTGCTTGTTTTAAACCATACAATAACTTCTTAAATTTACACACCTTATTTTCTTGGCCCGTTATGGTGTACCCTGGGGGGTTGTATCATATATATCTCTTCTTCTAGATCACCATTCAAGAAAGCAATTTTTACATCCATTTGATGTACTAACATTTGATGTATAGAGGCTAGGGCAAATAGTGCATGAATTGTGGCTATTTTAGTTACGGGTGAGTAAGTATAAAAGAAGTCCACGCCAAATTTTTGGGCAAAGCCTTAATCACAAGTTTTGCCTTAAATCTTTATTTTGAACCATCTTTTCTTAGTTTTCTTTTAAATATCCATTCACAACTTAATGCTTTTGATCCCTTAGGAAAGTCTACCAAGTCCTATGCATTATTAATCATTATCGACTCAAGTTCACTATTATTTGCTTCTTTCCAAAAGCTAGCATGTATAGATTTCATAGCCTCTTCATAAGTTTTAGGATCTTCTTCAAGAAAGTGAAGAAAAATTACTAACTTAATTAATTTATCTACATCATCAAGTTCAGTCATGAAAGAAGGATCGAAATCAAGTCCAAAATCAATTTCTATTCTACGTCTCTCACTTCTTCAAATTTCATTATTACCATGTTCTAGTGAATCTACAAAAGTAGAATTAGTAGGAACATGTATCACATTGGAAGATACATCATTCATAATATTTAAAGGAAATATGCATTCAAAAAATTCACCATCATTATATTCACACATTGATTATCATGTAATCGCATAAATCTATAAGCAGCATATCATATCCCACATATATGGCATCAACAATTTTAGGACCAATAGTGTCACGTTTGAAAGTAGGCAAAGCTACTTTAGCAAAACATCCCCATACTTTTAAGTATTTCAAGTTAGGGGTATATCATTTCCACAATTAATGGGATGTTTTATCTAATCTTTTATGAGACACCTTATTTACAATATGATTGGCTGATAAGACACCCTCTCCCCATATTTCATTTGGTAATCAAGAACTTAAAAGAATTTTATTCATCATATCCTTTAAAGTTCTATTTTCCTTTCAGCTATTCCGTTTTGTTGTGGAGTATAAGGTGCAGTGAAATCATGAATTATGTCATTCTTTTCCCAAAATTATTTAAGGAATTGTACTGTATTCTCCTCTCCTATCTCATTTAAGTCGTTTTATTTTCTGACCTAATTGATTTTCAACCTCTACTTTGTAGATTTGGAACTTTTGTTCTGCTTCATATTTAGCTCTTAAAAGGTTAATTTTAGTATACCTTGAATAATCATCTACAAAGGTTATATATAGTACCATTTTCCCACCTTTACTATCAAATTTTCTAAAATCCACTAAGTTTGTGTGAATGAGCTCTAAAGTTCAGTTACTTGTTGAGTTACTTGTTTAAATTGTTTCTTAGTGATTTTAGCTTCTACATAAGTTCGATATTTTTTCAATCGAATTTTTGGTAGGTTAGGTAGAAAGTTCATGTGTTGCATTCGTTTAAGTGAATTTGTACCAACATGTCCTAAACGTGCATGTCAAATGTCAAAAGATTCAACGACATAAGAAGGGGTGGATGCTTCATTGATAGCAGTGATGTTCACAACAAATATCCCCCCAGACATGTATCCATTTCCCACAAATTGGCCATTTTGACTGGTAACTAGTTTGTCAGCTTCAAACACCAGTTTGAGACCGACTTTGTTAAGCATGACCAGCAGATATTAAGTTTCTACACAGAGAAGGAACATAGAGAACATTCAAAAAAGATAAATTCTTTCAAGAAGTCAGTTTGAGAAACACCTTCCCTTTTCCAAGTATTGGAACACTACTTGAGTTTTCCATGTAGACTTGTTCACCATGAGCGACCTCCTCAAAAGTTGCGAACAGGTCCTTGTTTGCATAAAAGTGTTTAGAGGCTCCAGTTTCAACGATCCAGTTCATCTTGTTTTCAACCAGGTTGACTTTGGAGACTACACTGGTAATGGTCTCCACATGTTCATCTTCGGTGAGATTGGCTTGAGAATTGTTGTTGTTCTGGTTGGGTTTGTTGTTGGCCTCCTTACGCTGGTAGCATTGGTAGGCTTAATGAACGATTCTTCCACAGACGTAGCAGGCTGCTTTGGACTTCTTCATAGCTGACCTATTTTCCTCGAAGGTACTAACCTTTTCGATTGGATTGGTTCCCTTCTTAAAGTTATCTGAGGACTTGGACCGGTCAACGTTTTCAGATTCTACAAGATTAGCTTTAACTGAATCAGAAAAGGAAAAAAAGTCCCTTATCTTTGAGGCGATTGGCTTCGTCAATTTTCATGTGGTTGAATAGTTCCTCCAGAGTCATATCATGTTTCTTATGTTTGAGGTGGTTGTAATAATCAGACCAAGACTCTGGCCGCTTCTCGATAATCATGTTGGCCTGAAGGATGTCGCTGATCATTATTGCTTCTACGAGTTCTTCGCCAGTCAGATTCTCATACTCATAGACATGGTCCATGATGTCGACCATTTTGAAATTGAGCCAGTTCCCAACAACATATTTTTTCTTCCCTGCATCATCAGCGCCGTGTTTTTTCTCCAATGCCTCCCATATTGACTTAGTAGACTTGTTGGTGATGAAAAATTCAAACACAGGATTCGTCATGTTATTGAGAAGATAGCCCCTAGTGATTTTGTTTTCTTTCTCATACTTGAGATTTGGCTCGGATGCTTCTTTTGAAGAACTTCAGGGATAGTTTCTTTAGTTTGATTAGTGGTGGATGTAGTGGTAGAGATTTTGGGAGGATCAATAGATAAGATGTAATCAACTTCCAGTTGTTCAAGAAAAATCAAGGCCCTTTAAGACCAGAGTTTGTAGTTAACACTATTCAGTGAAGGTATTTTCAAAAGCTCATTCAAAAATCTCGTTTGACCAGAAATAGTTATTGAACAAGATGTAAAATTTGATTTCAATTTTTTTGCTCAGATTTGTATTAATGAACAAAATAATGTATGCTCCCTTGTGTTTGAAAACTTTAGTTTTGAAAAAGAATAGTGTGTGTTTGGATCAGATTCCCGATTGCCCTTTTGTAGGCACTCAACACGACAATCAGAGCGTAACAAATTATGGAACATGGAAAGAATTTCTGTTTGGACAGGAACATGGAGTCAGTTCCGCATGATTGAGCGGCAACATGAACTAAGTGGACTGAGTAAGTATAGGAACAACTACAACTCAGTAAAAAATGACTTTTAGGGTTTAGAATTTGTTTCAACAAGGTAAAAATGGGTGATCATTGAGAAGTGTCAAAAATACATACTCTTAAACTGACTGAGACCAAAAATTTAATATGAGCTTAAAACCCACCCTGCCATGTCCGAACGGACAGTGCGGTCGGCGGCGGCGAGAGATTTTTATTCCTCTTACTCACTCAAACTAGTAGTGAAGCATTTTCATATTTAAACTACACTTATCCCTTCTAAACTTCCCATGTGGGGCTAAGAATAAAGACAAAGTTTTCTCTTTTTCCTATAAAATTGATTTTTGGCTGATTGGCCCAATGGCATTACTAAAATGTTCCTACCATCATAAATTCACAATACATCTATACTTATTGCATACCTACCTTAGTTATAATTTGAATGATTCAATATCTCTATTCATGTGTTTTGTTAGATCAAACTATTGCAAACCATTTTTTTAAGGTTTTGGGTCAAAATCACTACTAGAAAAATGACATTGAACTTCATCTTGTAAACATTAGTTGCCAAAAAAATTAAAAGGAGGTGAACACCAACTTGATTGCCAAACCCTTCTCCTGAACATTAAACGTGCAAGACATAGCCCCTGAGATGTTGGGGGAAGACTCTCCCCCCAACAATAAAATTAGGCCAAAAGTCTTTGCCTTAATTATTTTATATATATAGTAGGATGAATGGAATATAGACATACCGTTGTATTTATAAGACTTGATCACTATAAGCTCTCCATTATTCACATTCTATATAGGAATACATGTTTAACCATTATAGAATTATCATATACTTACTCTAAAAATACCTTGAATAGGAGTAAGTGATATAAATATCCCTTTCAAGATCCTATTTGTGGAATGATTGAAGACACACTCGAATTCTGATGAAGAACTTAACTTTAAACTTCAGTGACACAAGGCGAAACCATGGTCCAAACAGCCGTTTAACACAAAGAACCACGAGTTTTGAGCACCAACTAAAAAACAAAACCTAACGGTCTAAAATTTTAAATATGTGACGAGATTAAATCTGACATTTTACTGTATTTGATTTTTAAAATGTTTGGAATAAATGAAGACCAAACCCTCTATTTATATATTACATAGATCGGTGGCAAAAACAAAGTAGAATCCGACATGGATTGTTAAACCCTGGCCTGATTCTATATTATGACAGATTTAAAAACTAAAATCATATCAATCTAATCTTACCTAAATTCATCCAAGATAAAGTAGAAAA
Source organism: Rubia tinctorum (assembly GCA_032355605.1). NCBI lineage: Eukaryota > Viridiplantae > Streptophyta > Magnoliopsida > Gentianales > Rubiaceae > Rubia > Rubia tinctorum. The sequence goes on from JAULKM010109115.1 coordinate 7,265, forward strand.
AATATTACCATATCTATTTTAACCTTATTTAATATAATTAGAACTAGATAAGCTTGATTAGAACAAATATTACATAATATATTCGAATCTTATTTAGTATAATCAAAATCATATTTAATCTTCTAGAATGTATATGGCAGTGATGAGTTCATCATCAAATGGGCCAACATGACCGTGAATATCATGGGCTAAAATAGAAGAAAAACTAGGTTAAGAATGCAGTAAAGTGTTGTGGAACCAGCCCACACTAGTGAAGAAAACCCTATTAAAGGAAGTTATATCAGACCAGAGAAGGCACTTTTCAAGTGCTTCCTCTAGCTCCTCCTTCAATCAAAATCGATTAAAGAAAAATACAAAAACAACCTTTGCTTGGGGTCCGAAATAGATTCCGAATTTGGAACCTATTTCTGAGGTTCTACAAAGAAACAGCTGGGAAACCTAAGGTTTCTGGTAGCCTTGAAGTAAAAGACACATTTTCCTTGAATCCTCAATACTCATCCAAATACACAGACATGAGATTCACACTTTCCCCTAATAATACAATTTTTTAAATACACTTATCAAGCATAAAATATGAGAATATGGTGGAAGGCTAGATCTAGGACAGAGATGCTACAGTGGCTACACTACGGCGCGTTGTCAAAAATATGATGCTGGCGACTCTTCTCCAGGGAGACGATGCAGGAATGTGGGGTGTGATGGTGGAGGGAGGGCGATGGTGGAGGCGTGAGGGAGGAAGGAATCAGGTGAGATAAAACATAAAGGATATGGGAAAAAAACTAAAGGGGAGAAAAAAATGACCTTTAATTTTATTTATATTGTGGGTAAAAAGAACCAACAAAAGCAATCCATTAAAGGCGGTTGATATATAGGGTCCTTATAAGCAAAATGGCTTAAGTAGTGGATTGTATTTCTTAATCCTGGTTGATGATTATACCAGGTGCAGTTGATTTTTTTTATGGTCTCTAAGGATAGTGTGGTATTTTTTTATGGCTTCTTTAAACTGACTCAGACTTAGTTTTGCTTTACAATTAAGAAGATCATGAGTGACAAATTCTTAGTTCAATCTTGTGTTGAAGTTGTGTGCAAAAAATAGTATCCTCCATCAGAGAGGATGTGTCTATACACCACAACATAATGGAGTGGTGGAGTGGAAGCATAAACACAATTTGGAGCTGCTAGATCTTTGATTTTTCAATCAGTTTTTCCTCTTAAGTTTTGGGGAGAGTATATTCTAACAACTTATTTAATTAATAGGTTCCCCACACCTATGATGTCTTCAAAAACTCCATATGAAGTGCTCCATGGATCAGTTCCTGATCTTACACATGTAAAGGTGTCTGGATGCTTATGTTATGCATCCAATACTTTCCCACATAAGACTAAGTTTGAATCAAGAGCAAGAAGGTGTATCTTCTTGGGATATGCAGCTGGGCTGAAGGCATACAAGCTCTTTAATATGAAGGGTTGAAGCTATTCAGTTCAAGTGATGTTGTCTTCCATGAGACGGTCTTCCCTTATCTTGATGAAACTAGCATTGAGAGTGAATCCGCTGGACCAAAATAGATTTTTATACTAAAACTTAGAAGAAAGGGAATTTATAATCACATTGATCAGGTGGATGCTATGTTTTTTAGAGCATCTTAATTTTCATGAATCTGATGGTCCAAACAGTGGCGATCCTCCCTCAACAGCATCATCAATATGAATCCAATGAGCAACATCATGATCAAGATCCGCCCACATTTTCTCTGTGGATCACACAAAAACTTGTTTAGATGATTGATTATGTCACCAATCATGTGGGTGATTAATTTGAGATAATTATGCCATATCAAAACTATGTTGTGCTTGCAAGCTCAGTTGAAATGAATAAGGAACTTGCAACCTATGAAGAGGCCTGCACACATAGTGAATGGATTATGGCTATGTAGAAGGAACTTTATGCAATAGAAGAAAACAAAACCTGGATTATGACAGATTTGGAATAGGAAGCTATTAAAATGTTACAAATATTAACGAATCTATTCTAACTTTATTTAGTCTAATCAGAATCGAATTTAATCTTCTAGAACATATATGGTATCCATGAATTCATCACCAAATGGCCAACATGGTCGTGAATATCATGGGCCAAAGTAGAAGAAAAAATATGTTGAGAATACACTAAAGTGTTGTTGAAGCAGCCCATACTAGTGGATAATGGCCTATTAAAGGCAGTTATATTGGACAAGAGAAGGTTCTTTTCAAGTGCCTCCTCTAGATTTTCTTTTCAATAAAATCAATGAAAGGAGGTTCTAGAACTGCCTTTGATTAGGGTCCGAAACAGGTTCCGAATTCGGAACCTAATTCTGAGGTTCTAAAAAAACCATTGGAAACTCGAGGTTTTTAGTAGTGTTGAAGCAAAAATTACACTTTTCTTAAATTGCCAACGCTCATACAAATACACAAATGTGAGATTCACACTTTTCTATTAATAATACACTGTTCAAATACATTGTTCAAATACACTCATCAAGTAAAAAAATGGAGACTACTGCGGAAGGTGAGGCTATGGCGATGGAAGGCTAGAACTGGGATAGAGATGCTATGGTGGCGAGGCTACGACGCGGTGGCCTTCTCTAGATAGTGAGACTACAATGTGGGCTTCTCTAGAAGGCAACGTACGGCGGAGGCTTTCTTCGGGGAGGCGTTGCTGCGTTGGAGGCGTGAGGGTTAAGGGAAGCCGATGGTGGAGACGTGAGGGAGGGAGGAGTGAAGGGAGGCGCGAGGGAGAGAAAACCTAAGGGATATTCAAAACAAACTAAGGGATATTCAAAACAAACTAAGGGGGAGAAAGCAAAAAATGACCTTGATTTTCATTTATACGGTGGGTCAAAAGGAACCACCTTTAATAGATTTTGATTAAAGGTGGAACCACCTTTGATTGATTTAAAACCGCCTTTGATTTATTTAATACCACCTTTGATTGATTTAAAATCGCCTTTAAAATAGAATGGTAACTTGGAAGGGAACTTCTGAATTCAAAATGTATTTCAGACCCTACTTAAAGGCGGTTCCTAAAAAACTCAAAGGAATCGCCTTTGATTGCTCCCTTTAATTATCACCTTTTTTCCACTAGTGCAACTGAATGAAGGTCCAGCTGATTTTTTTTGGACACATGATTAGAATTCATGACTCCAATCCTTTGAAACAATATTAGTATTAATCCAACATACCCCCTGTGTGATCTTCGGATCCTCATCATGAATCCACTTCACAAATGAATTCAAAGTCATATCTCTAAATTTCTTCCTTGACCTAGTCATAGGACCTGCCGAATCACTTAGAGGCACTCGAACATGAACTTTGGATTTTTGGTCTAGGCGTGGAATATCTTCAACCTTGGAGTTAGCTTCGATACTCGTATTAGTATGTTTCTGTAGATAAACATGAAATAGAAGATTTTCTCATCATATTGGGTTTCGGTCCGGTTGACGAAACAGGATAGGCTCTGACCCCTACCGTGGAGTCTGATCGACAAAATAGCTTTCGAGAAAACCATCCTCACTAGCTATCGAGAGAGCCGAGCGTCTTTCTTTGGCTAAGACCTTGGATTCTCTCAAGAATATGCATCTGAAGGTTGAGCAATGTAAATGACATCTAATAAGTGAATCCTTCATCTTCCCTAATTAAAGTGTTACACATCATATGTCTTGGGCAAGTAAAAGACCCTTTTTAATGGCTTGTTATTTGCTTTCTTTCAAAGTTGTAATTTATTGCACCCTTTTCAAAGGAGATGCTTAATCTTCATGGTTGCTATAAAAACTCCGAGCTTTCCTTTATTCCCCACAACTTTCATTCTTCCTTTTCGCTAAAAGAGCTCTGGAAAAATTAGATAGCCTTTTTATGCATGATTTTTTACATTCTTTAATCTCCCTACCCGGAGGGGAAGCATTGTGAAGGGAGCCCTTCAGTTTCTTTTGTTTCTCCCGATGATATTCTTGATTAACATAAAAAAAAATTGATCCACTTTCAGGTGTCACTAAAATATTTGTGATACGTGCACATGTCACTAAACTGAATTATTACATCAATTCATATCACAAATTTAGTGACACTTTTAAATTGAACTGCATCTTAAAGCGTCACAATAAAACATAACGATACTTTAACGCGTCACAAAGTTAATCACTCAAAAAACATATTTGTTGGATATGGGTAAACTATGTTGCACCTAGTTGGGGACGAGAACATATACGGGTACGGATACGGCAAAACATAAATAATTTGGATACGGGTACGGCCAAGATTCGTAGTAATGTCTTTGATAAAAATAAGATACTGGTATTTTCTAAAATGTTCTTTAACAAATTAGAGCTAGAAATTAGTAGATTTTTGAATCAGTAATAAAATAGTAAAATAGAATTAACTCTACTTGTGTTCTTGGCTTTCTATTAGTAGTAGAATTAAGGAATCGGGATAGAAACGTTTTTTAGAAGTACCCATCAAGTATCCGATATGGGGACGTTCCTACGGGTACTTCACCATGAGAGCCGTCCCGTGCAACAAATATGTCGCTGAGTTAGAGGAGGTTCCTCCACCAGAGTCTTTGGTGTTTTAACCAAGGTCTTCTTTCCTATGAATGTTCTACTCTTCATTCCTTGTGAAGGTGATGAATCTGATAACTATAGCAGATATTTATTTATTCTTGTTTGTCCATTGACACATGGGTTGGTGGACGTTATTCACTCAAATGGGTCTCAGAGCTTGGTTCGGTGCTGAGGAAATCGAAGAGGTTGTGAAGCTTCGACTGAAGGAAATGCTTTTTTTTATATAATTAAAGAACACCTAAGTGGGGAGTTAATAGGCAACCCAAACTTTAAAAGTGAATATAATATTCAGTAAGTACAAGAATTAAATAGTTGAACGAGTATTATGTGAGTTCTAAACTAAGACAGAGAAATTTTCCATCAAAAGGCAGCCATATTTTGAAGTGTTTCCTGTTGGGGTTTATACTGGAAATATCACAATTAAATTCTCGGAAAATCAACTATTTTCCAACATTTCCAAGTGTAACGAACTTCATCCCTTGTGTCGAAAGTTACTTTGGCCGGACTTCATCACCATGGTTTTCGTCCCGAGTTCTCTAAACCACCTATATTGTCTATACATGAACATGTTCATCCCATGTGTTGCAAAATTTGTTGTCCGCATGTGGCACCTGTGCTATCCTCTGAAATTCTAATGTTGGGGAGGCCGATGTTGTCAAGTTGGAATTGTCCCCTCTCCTTTGTTGTGAGATCCTGCTTAGGCTGAAGTCCCGCAAAAGATTCATCTCTGTATCTTTTGGAAATACTAAAACAGAAGAAAGTGTTCATGAAGTAATAGCACCCGATTTAAGATACTGTTGATGCTTAGAAAACTGTTCAAGTTCTATAAGAGTCCTAGATTATGTTTGTAGTTGATAGGGTAGTTTTTTGTTTTGTATTCAATAGGTTTCATAAACTGAAGATATTACTGATTAAGAAATTCTCTTTTTCTCCGTTTGACTTATTGTTGTCTTTTTCCTGTTTGATAGTCTGCTACCTCTCTCCCCTTAAAAGACTTACCCGTTTGTTATAAATAGAATAATAGATTAAATAGAATCAAAGAAAAATTTATTTTGATTAGTTTTTGTATATATTATTTTTTAATATTTAATTCTATCTTGTATACTCTTTGTACTTACTGTATATATGAATATATACAATCACAATTAATTATGAGTTTTACATTTTATCATGGTATCAGTCAAGTCTCTCTAAATATTCTCTGACTTTTGCCAAAAAATTTCAGCTTTCCCTCTTAATTTTTTGGATCGCCGGCCGTCCCCGCCCGTCTCCAACCGTCGATCTCCGCCGCCGCAAAATCCTGCCCGTCGGAATTCTTTCTATAGGAATTTTTCACCGCCGCATGCGCCTCCATGCGCCACCTTGCCTGTCTGGGATTGCTTAGATATTTAGTCCAACATTGATCCATGGTCTTGGTGTATCAAGATCCTAAGAATCCGGAGGAATATTTTGGTGGAATCATACCATTGTAATGGGCTCTTATTCGTTTTATGTGTTTATGTATTGGAGGACATCTTCCTAGTAAGGCTTTGGTTTGGGTAGGTGATCATCAACACTCAAGATTTTACCTCTTTATACGTCTCCTTGGAATATTCTTTGATGTGATATTGGTGTAGTGATTTTCAATGAAGATTATCCTTTGATGGGATAATTAGTAGAGTAATTTGCTAATGATGGTTATCCTCTGATAGGATATTTGTAGAGTAATTTGCCGATTAAGGCTACCCTCTGATAGAAAAATAGTATTGCCGAGACTTTAATCATGTGGAATATGAACACAAACTATTTTGATGATAAAAGGAATATGAGGCTCTACAGTTTCTCTCTGGTGAACTACTTTATTTGTGGGCATCTTATTAGTAAAAAGAAAAGTGTTCCCAACATATAAATTTTTGTTTGTGTGGGAGCTACACCCTAGATGGAACACACGATCATCATTAATGATAGCCTTGTCTCGTCAGTTTTATCTTTGAAGAGCCTAGTGAAGTGTGGTCCACCGGTAATATCTTTGGAAATTGATGATGTTCCATCTTTGGGAAAATCGATTCCCGGCCATGTCTTCCAGCATACGGTTTTCTCCCGCATGTGCTTCAATAACTTTGTACGGGTCTTTCTATTGAGCTACTAGCTTGCCTTTTTTCTCTTCTCGACTATTATCATTTTTCTCTTTTCTAACTCTCGAGAAACGAACTGGTTCTTCCTCAACCCTCGGTCGTGGTACTTTTTCATGTTATTCTTCACATTTCCTTCATGCAGTCTAGATTTCTCTCTATTTTCTTCTAGTATGTGTAAGTTCGTCCGAACCTCTTATGTATTTTAACCTACATAAGGTCTGATCATACAAAGACTAGGTAAGGAAGGTTCTGATTGAGACATGGAATAACAATGAGGTCGAAGGAAACTATCATCACCACTCGTGACCGGCCCCAAATTGCTCTTAATTGTATTTCGACCACGTCAAGCCGAGCCTTCAACCCATCCTTACTTTTACCCATGGTATTGAACAATATTACAAACAAAGAGTCATACGCATTCTTCTCAATGTGCATTACATCTAGACATTGTCTTATGTCCAAGTGCTTCTAATAAAATAGGCTAAAAAAGATTGAGCATTTCTTCCAACTACCTTCACTCGCAACTTTAAGCTTCCTCTTACCAATTTTTTTAGGCATTTCCCTAAGTATTTCATAAACCTTAAAATATGTTAATAGTAACGATGACTCTATTCTCTCCACCTTCCTATTGAACCACTTTTTTGCCAATCGTCATGGGTGACCCTCGGGATCAATTTAAAACTTGATGCTTGCTTCTCACATACTAGACACACGTAATACCCTTTCACCAAGTACATAGAAAAATTTCCATATGTTGGAAAATCATTATTGGTGCAAAACAACAAGACCTTCAATGTGAAATAATCGTTGGCACTATCATCGTACGTTCAAATACCTTTGTTGAACAACGTCATCTAATCTTCCACCAGATAGGGAAAGGTACAAATCTAAATCATTACCAAGTTGCTTAGGTCCTGAAATCATCAAAGATAACAACACATAATTTTGCTTCATTGTCAACCACTAAGGGATGTTGTAGATCACCACCATTGCGGCCATGAGCTTTGTGTGTTACTCAGATTACCAAATATATTTATTCCATCGGTAGACAGGCCAGGCCTCAAATGCTAGGGCTCCGCACTAAACTTAGGGTACATAACATTAAGCTTCTCCCACTGCTCACCGTTTGTCAAATCACATCATCCACTGAACGATCACTTTTAGCATGCCATCACAACAAATTCACATCTTCTTTTGAAGAAAATAACTTCTTCAACTAGGGAATGATATAGATACCATAACACTTAGGTCAGGTCCTTTTTTTTAAATGGAAGTCAACCTCCGCACCAACATCAATTCTGCCCCACTTTAACTTGTACCGAGACTCACCACGGACGCTACACTCGCCTTGGTCCTCATCCTCCGGGCCTCTATATAGCATACAATCGTTTAGACAACTATGTATATTTTTCAATTTCATTCCTATACGACAAAGAAGAATACATGTGGTCGGGCAAATTATTACCCTGTGAAAGCAATTCCCTAACTAATTGGAGAGTCTCTATCATCCCTATATCAGTCCACCCATATTTCACTTTCAAATTCCTCACTCGCAAAGTGACACTCAAAATTAAATGTTTTGAACCACTTAACAAAGCAGTCTTATTGTCGTGTGCGAAGCATCTAGCACTTTAATTGGGTTTTCCATCGAATTCTCTAGTAACATCCTCTACCATCTCTTCTAATACATCATTTACGTTTAACATTGTCTACCCCAACATTGTCAACCTCCCCGTGCCACACCCATGAGGTGTAACTAGTTTGAAACCCTCACATGACGAGATGTTGACGTAATTTCTTCCTGCCCAAAAACACATCATTCCTAAGCTATTTAAATGGGAAATGTTCTCGCACCATGCCATTCTTGGAAGCATGTGCAAAAGCTACAAAAATAAAGGATTCTACCAAAGGGATGTAATCGGGCGATTTTCTCAAATATCTACCAATTAATTCAATTCAATCTATCCAGTAACATATAATAAGGTGAAATTTTCAACCAAATGACCATTAAACAACACATAACATTATTCACATAATTAATGCAAATAATGCATCATAATCATTTCAATGAACGAAACACATGAGTTCTAGGCCAAATTCATTTTTCTTCCAATAATATATATGATACAATTGCGGAAGAATTACATACATTTGAAAATGCCCAAAAGATTCTACATTAGTTCTTCAATAAGCCCATGGTAAAATTTAGTTTTTTATCAAATTAGTTTTTCACACCACAATGACCTAAACCGCATTTATTAGTGTCCTCGAAGACCATGTTCTGAACTCTAAACTCCTTTCCCTTCTCCTACCCATGAAGCCGATTTTATTGCGAGCTCAGAAAATGGGCCTGACTAAGCTTTCGGGGCTGGAAATATACTCTGTTCTTCATCAAACCACTAACTTTCCTGCTACAATTTTGTAACCACACTCGATCCAATTTCCAAACTTAGAAACCCGCACATTGTTCTTGCCATGAACCCTGCACTCCCACCGCCATTCCAATTCTGCTTCCGAATGCGGGTGGTGGTTTTTGGTGTTTTTGTTGTGGCGAACCGAGCCCTCGCTATAAAAATTGCCCAAGGAACGCCCCACCCGAGTTTTTTAACAACAATGTGCAAGACTTCTTTGGTGAAGCAATTTACTATGATCACATAGAGGTCGAGGAAGAGATCGAGGAAGTCGTGCAAGATTTCCTTGTTGAACAAATTCATGATGATGATGTGGAGGTCGATGAAGAAATCGAGGAAATTACGGGAAACGTGGTTCTTGTGCATCCCGTTGCTGCACTTCTTCCAAAACTCCTGGCACACTCCTGTACTCTTTAATTAGGGCATTTTTATTTTCCTTAAGAGATTTAGTTTCCTTTTCCCCATTTCATTAGAAAATTTAGTATCTGTTTCCCTTTATTTCAATATGTCCTCCCTATAAATAATTGGAGGAATTTTCATGTAATGGAATTCTTATTTTGATTAGCAAAAGTAGACCTTTGTGTTGCAATCTTAAAGTTTCATCTTTCTTTATTAGGTTTTACATCCCCGCTCAGCCTCAAAAACTCGAGGCGAGCGGAGGAGTCGCCCCACAACAGACGATTCAAACCACACCGTATTGTACTGGCCCATCCCAATCCGGGTGATCCAAAACGCTCTAAAAATTCAAGAATTGAAAAATGGTAGGATGGAGAGCTCCCGAAAACAATATGAAAGGAACTATCCACTCTAAACTCTACCAACACCGACTAAAAAAAGAATCCAGCAAATCAATAAATAGAAAATGCCAACATTGTCAACAAACGGAAAACTACAAAACAAGTATCCAAAAATATAAGTACATCCACTACACTAGCTCTAACAAATTAGATTACTCAACTACGAACTTGGTACGTAATTCAAAGAAGAAGCCCCACAATCATCAGTCATAGCATAATTCACACTAACCAAACGAGTAACCCGTGAGTCCACCGCACAGCCACGAAGCTCCTCCAAGCTCTGTGGATTGGAAAAACCCTCCAAGTAGTCAAGCATCGGAAATGAACATCAAGCTTCATTCACCTTCATTAAGTATAACTAGTCCACCGCACGCTGACCTCAGTCAAGACCCCGCTCTAATTCTGACATGAGAGGAAGATTGTGTACATGCCTGAGATTATAAAATCACACACTGTTATACCCAAAATGCCTCCCAAGATCGCAATCTCAACAAAAAAGTTAAAGAAGCCCTGAGTCTTCAGAACCTAGCAAACCAAGTTCTCAATCTCTTCCCGCTGCCCCTGCACATCCTCCTCATACAAATGATGTTGATTACGAGCCCCCTAAGACTCAACCTTAAGAATATCAGCCTCGCTAACTGTATGTTCAAGTTCCCTCAAGTGATTCCCATGAGAGAATAAATCTTCTACAACCTACAAACACAACAAAAGAATTACAACAAACGCAATGACACGACCATTGACACATCAATACATCACAACACATTAGCGTACTGGGAGGTCAATATCGTACCCCTCAAACATACAATTATAAGCCCTAAATTCTTCCTGAATACAACTAAATAAATAGTGACAAATCATAATCGTCCACGAAGAAGAGGGATTTTCCTAAGGGTTCATACATATAATATTAAATATAAGCATAGATAAAGATATATATATATATATAAGCAATTAAAGAGGGGGGGTTTTAGTTTGAATTTCATAAGCTATGAATTGAAGGAAAAAAAAGTCCACTAGCAATATAGGTGATTATGCTAATCATACAACAAACTAAGGGGATAAAAACACAAGTTACCAAGCCTTAGTGATGAGACCTCAAATGCATGTATTTTTCGAAGTATTTAACATCTCTTTTGTTATCTTTTTATTGGAAGATTGATAGATTTAAGTGGGTTTACACATAAGGGGTTTAGATAACCATTTTACGTTTTTCGTATCTAAATCCTTCATTTTGTAACCTATTTTGAGTCTAATGGAATTTTGGTTCTTACAAGCATCTAGATTCCTTTTTGTGAGAATAATTTGTAGATTGCTTCAGCACTTTGGAGTATTTTAGTGAAGGTCATTCGAAAGGATGGTAGAAGTTTGAAAGCCACAAGTCAAAATGTGGTAGAAGATAGAAGAATCGAAGAAGGAAAATAAAGAAGTAGATTAATTGTGATCCGGAGGTTTGAACCAAGTTCTGGGAATGATCCGAGAAGAACCAGCCTCAATAGTGGTACCATTGGATTCGTCTTCTCAATCACTATATAATGGACTACAAAACTCCTGAAACGGATCAAAGGTTCACCCGTGGGAAGCAAAACAAGAAGCCGTGAATTGCAGCACGCCCGCGCTGATCATCATCCGCCCGAGCGGATGAGGGAGCCAAGATCAGAAAATTAGACTGAAGCCCCCAGCGCTCGAGTGATGCCATTTTTTATCGAGCGAATCCTGATGCATTTTTTTATTTTTGTCTTTCTTTTCCTCTCACTTGTAGTATAAAATCCATTTTGGCCACCCACTTCCATCCTCTTCATCTTGGCTAAACCTCCTCTTCTCTAAATCCTAGTTCTTCATTTCCTTTTCATCTCTTTACTTTGTATGATTATGCTTGGGATTTATATCATAACTTGTATTAGCTAAAATATTTTTCTTGGGAGCAATTGATTAGGACTTCAAAACTCATGTCTTAAGAATTATTTATGAGCTATCTAATGCTTTTTTTACTGTGCATTTTATTGTGCTTTGAATTTTGGTTGTTGAACTCATTAATGGTGTTGGAAGTTTGAGTATATGAATTGCTTGTTAGGGTTAGGAGAAAGTGGCTAATTCCCCCCTCTTTTGATATAGAATCCAAGAGCATGAATTAGAGCTTCCAACTGTGTTAATAATTTTATAATTTCTAGATGAATGTGATAATTTTGAACTTTTTGTCATGTTTGTTTTGTGTAGCAAATAGGAGAGGTCTATGAATGTTGAACGTACTTGACTAATCTTGTGTAAATGCATGAACCGGTTCAATGCTTAGACATGGTGTAGTGTTTATAAGTGTTACCAAGCTTGTTGATTCTTCGTACTTAATGTCATTAATGAGATATCTTTAGTTGTTTCTCTACTAAAGGGGTCATTAGTGAGGTTTACTAATAGATGTCGAATTCACTCTTGTAAACTACTATCAAAGAAGGATATAATATTTATCTTCACAACAAGTAGTTAAAGTATTGGATAGGTTGTAGATTCTAGGATAGGTAAGAGGCTTGGAAGTGGAAATCAATTGCACCCAATGTCCCGTAAATTTGTGTTTCACTATCTTTTTAGTAGCTTGTTGCATGTTTAGTAGATTTACCTTGATTTTCTAGTTGTCTTGTCTTTACATTTATAACTTAGAAAAAAGAACCAAAACCCCTCCATCTTTACTTGCTTTCTTATATATATATATATATATATATATATATATATATATATACAGACTTATGTCCACCCTTACATGCATGGACCCTTAGGAAGATTCCTCCTCTTCATGGACGACACCGATTTGCCACTATCTACTCATTTATAGTTAGGAAGCATTTAAGGCTTATAAATTGTATTTTTGAGAGGTACGATGATGAACTCTCACTTGAGTGAAATTAATTTCTACTTCCAAGGCTCTTATGGATCATAGAAACAATCACTCATTTACTCATCTTTATTACATATTGTGAACCTTATTTACTCTTCCAAGAACCCTAGTTTGCTCTCTCTCTTTTCATCTATTTTCATCCTTATTCATGTTTGATTTGTATACTGATGTTAGCATGATTTGTTTTAGCCAAACTCATCACTTGGGAGCAATTAATTGAAGGTTCCAAACATGTAGTGAGAATCTCTAATTTACTCTTTCATGAACATTTATTGCTCGGCATTTATTGTGCCATTAATGTTGATGTTTATGTTATGGGTTGTTTGAGAATATAAAGTGTTTGTATGATTTAGTGCTAAAATGTTAGGAAAGTGTGAAATTTACTATCTCTTTGGCATGAAGTTGGTGGCCAAAATGCTTTATATAGTACTAGTGGAGTACCATCATGCGTTGCACAATATTATTAATTAAAATATTCGGATTAAGTTTTTTGTACATGTTGTTTCTTATATTTAAATTGAATAAAAATAATTTTATTTAAAATTTTAAAATTTAGTCATTTAATAAAAATTATATGAGATAGTTATAGAAATCGTTAAATATAGAATACAACAAAATTTGATTATTTTATAAAATTTGATTCAAATTATTTAAAAATTAATTATTTATATGTTGAAATCCATTTTAAACGACTATCATAATTATATGTATCTCATTACAATAAATAAAAGTATATATCAAATTACCTTATTAGTCTCACTAATTATAAAATATCCTTATTTAACAGTTAATTGGTCTAAAACCAACTTTGTCATGTGTAGATTAATAAATAAATAATATGTATACATATTTCTATCAAAAGTACTCTATCAATGTATAAAAAATCCAAACATTTGGTTATTTTAGATTATTTGTTTCATTAAATTTTCTTTAGTGATATTATATATATATATATAATATCGCTGAAGAAAATTTAAAAAACAAATAATCTAAAATAACAGTGAGATATTTATGGTTTTAATTATATCTTAATAAGTTATATATTTTAACAAATTATGATTGATTGTAAATAGTAAAGAATTAAAATCAGTAACATATTATAATATTAGTAGAAGTTGTGATTGATTATATATATTATATAAGTAAATCATTAATGTATTATAATGTTATTTTTAAACAACTTGGGTTTTGGTTAGTTAAAATGATTTCAATATCCCCGATTGACAGCCTTATCTAGAAAACAAATAATTTCTATTATATAGCGATTTGGACAAGAGAGAAAAAAGATAAACAAAAAGTAAAAGTGCAGTAGATGCCCACCGGGCGGAAATGAGCTCGCCTGAACTTTGGAGACCTCAGTAAATTTTTCTGATCTCAGCTTGCTCATCCACCTGGGTGGATGATAATCCACACGGGCAAGGTGCAGTTAGCGGCTTCTAGTTTTACTTCCCACGGGTGAACCATTGATCTGTTTCGGGAGTTCTTATAGTCAATTTAATAGCACTCGAGAAGAAAAATCTAATGATACCACACTTGGGGGATGGTTCTTCTTGGATCATTCCCAAAACTCAATTCAAACTTCCGGATCACAATTAATCCGCTTCTTTGTCTTCCTTCTTCGACCATTCTATCTTCCACCACATTATGACTCGTGGCTTTCAGTCTTCTACCATCCTTGCGAATGACCTTCACCAAAACACTCTGAAGTTTTTACGAGCAATCTATGAATTAAACTCACAAAAAGAAATCTTGATGCTCGTAAGGACCAAAAATCTATTAGAATTAAAATATGTTACAAAATGAATGATTTAGATACAAAAACCAAAAAGGTTATCGAAAACCCTATGATGTAAACCTACCTAAATCTAACAGTCTTTCAACAAAAAGATAGCAAGAGAGATGTTAAATTCTTCGGAAAATACATGCATTTGACGTCTCATCAAATCCCCGACACTTAAACATTTACTAGTCCTCGAGTAAACAAGAGCAAACAAAGACCTAAGCATATACTAGCATGCAAAAGGTTTTCCCAAAACACCCAAAATTCTATTCCTATACTACCCTAGCCCCCCAAGATATAAGAATTTCTCACACTCTCACCTCCCAAAGCCTAAGATAATCTAAACAACCATTATACCAATCAAAGGTGAGGTACAAATTTCAATTGTAAAACTATCTTACTCTACCAAAGAAGCTTTCAATTAGACAAACTAAGAGAAGCATATAATCTTTCAATTTCTCTCATTTTGCCTAAGAGCCCTCTAGGGTTTTCATCCTAACTTTACAACAAAATTAAAATTCAATGCTCACCCTCACATTTTTCCACACCATTTGGCCTCTCATTTTTGCATAGGTCGGCCATTTGGGTTTTCGACCTATCCCCCCCCCCCCAAATTTTCCTAATTTGACCTCTCGGGTTTTCAACTTAGTGGAAATTTTTTTAAACAAAATAATTAAAGTAGAGCATATGCATATGACCCACCCCTCTCCCGACGTCTCTAATAAATCATGAGAGATCTACTAAGCCGAGGGGGGGGGTCAAAGATGAAGATTTATATGTTGCTCCCGTTCCTATTACTATACTACCAAGGATGGTATATAGTGGCAAGTATCGGGGGTCGTCCACAGAGATGTTAGGAATCTAATAATTAACTATACACGACCGTGATTGGGTCGTCAATCTGATCATGATTTAGGAGCAATCAGTGTTGGTAAAACAAGCACTTGGAGGTTTTATAGCTAAAACTACTAGCATGCAATTGATCAAAGAAATAACAATATTAACTAGCACTCGGGGAATATTTGTGTAACATGATTAATGTCATTTCGATCATCGATTTCATCACATTTAACTTTAAGCCTATTCTAGTGTTTATGAAACGTGGTGCGATCGATGGTCAACACTTCTCCATACCTATCATGTAGGGTACCCACGCATTCTTTCATCAACACCTCCTCCCTAATTAGGGGAGTGCATTGACGGACCTGCCTACATTGCATATCTGATTCTCCCCATACTATTAAGTCCCATGCACTACACCACGAATGCATCTCCCTAAGCCTAAAAAGGCCAAGGGGGTGATGCACCTTATCGATAGCTCTATGGTTGCAAAGCAAACCCTTGTTCGCTACTCAATCTATCTCTACCCACTGCCCTTTTACCTCTCAAAAATACTATTTTAAAGCCCAATATGCTTCCTAAATACAACTAAGTAGACAGTTTGGCAAGTCGGGGTCGTCCACAGAGAAGAGGGATATTTCTAAGGGTTCATGCATACAAGGGCGAGTATAAACCTAGATATATATATATACATAGATATAAAAGCAAGTGAAAATGGGGGGGTTTTGGTTGGTTGGATTCCTAAGTTATGAAAGTAAAAACAACAAAACTAGCAAAGTCAAGTAACTATGCT
>JAULKM010109123.1:0-23477 GCA_032355605.1 Rubia tinctorum
TAGCAACGCTGCCACCAGATCTCAGGAGTGTCTAATTAAAAATGAGTTGAGAGTAAAACCTGGCTCCTATCCTTTCACTTATCTAGGATGCCCTATCTTCAGAGGAAGAACTAAGGCAGCACATTTCAAGCCTCTTCTTGAAACCTATGACATGAAACTTAATAATTGGAAAAATACATGGTTAAGTGCAGCTGGTAGGTTAACACTTATCAAATCTGTCATGTACTCTATCCCACAACATCTGTGGGCTGTCATGGAACCCCCAAAGTACATAATTAAAACCCTTAAAAAGAAAATTACCAGGTTTTTCTGGGGGGAAGGTCAGAATGGACCTAGGAAGGTTTGGATCAGTTTGGACAGGATATGCTTTCCTTTGGATCAAAATGGATTAGGTCTAAGAAAATTAGCTGATATTATTGATACCTTTTCCCTAAAGCTTTGGTGGAAGTTCCAATTGGGGATTACTTCTTGGAGTCAATTTTTATGGTCACTTCCAAATAATAAGAGGAATTCACAGAACTGGAAGAGAATCCTAAAAATGGACACTTTAACTATAATTTTCACTAGGGTTCTGATTGGTAATGGACTCTCAAACTTTCTAACTTCTAATTGGACATGCTTTGGCCCTCTTGTTGATAAGATCGTACCAAATGTAATTCCTTGTGAACTATCAGTGGCTGATTTCATAACAAAGAGGGATATCTACATGCCTCTTTTAACCCATCTTGGGCATGACACTCTCAACTTTTTGCAGGATTCAAAACTATCCCTAGACAGACATGACAGAATGGTGTAGATACCAGCAACAAATGGGAATTTCTCCTTCAAATATGGACACCAAATCATTGCTAGACAGAGGGGCAGGTTAAGATCACTAAAACAGGTATGGAATCCACATCTACCAAAGAAAATATGCATTTTCTTATGGAAGTTGGTCAATGCAATACTGCCTTTTGATGATTTTTTGGTTCTTTTGAGAATATCACTTGCTTCTAAGTTCCCTATGTGTCATAACTTGGATTCACTTTCACACTTTTTTAACTCCTGCACACTTGAAAAATTAATCTGGTGCTAGATTAACTCAATTTTGGGTATCATAACCCCTGATTTCCCATCTATTTTTGATAGACTAACATTTTATTAGTCCTATAAGGGCACCTCTGCTGTACATACTAAACTGGTTAACATCTTACCCTCCTTTGCAATCTGGCAACTATGGAAAGCTAGGAACAACTTCATTTTTGATGAGATTAGACCTGACGTTACCAACATTATGAAACTTATTAGAGAGGACCTCTTCTTGGCTTTCTATAAAAGACCACCGGTTTCACTTAACCAAACAGATCAATTTTGGGTGAATAATGGTACTATACCTAAACTTAACATATGGAGGAAACATAAAATTAGTTTGGTTCTTTGGAACATGCCTGCTTGTTAGTTTAAAATAAATGTGGATGCTTCTTGGTTTAAAGGTAGACCATACTGTGGAATTGGGGTTATCATTAGGAATTATCAAGGTTTGTTTATAGTTGCATACACTTGTTCTGCATCAGCTATTTCTTGCTTTCAAGCTGAGCTTATTGCTGTCCAAAAAGGTCTCCAAATGGCAGCTACTTTGGACACCAACCAGTTCATTATTCAAACTGATAACTCCCAAGTTTTTCAATGCATCAATGACCCCTATTAATCTTCATAGCAACATTTTGACATTGCATACTCACTAACAACTCCCTATTTGAATCACAACTCAATCATGTCTTGAGAGAGGGAAATAAGATTGCAGATGCACTGGCAAAACAGGCTGACAAAAACAATCTTGAATCAAAAACTCTCACATACACTGATTTAGATCAAAGAACTAAGGGTCTTCTGCGTCTTGATAGGTTGAATGTACCTAACATAAGAATAAATGAAATGGATGCTGCTGATAGGTTTTTTTGTGCAGATTTGCAATCCTGAAACTGTATCCAATCGGTTCGGTTGGAACAAATTCAGGATCCACAACAGGATACAAATTATGATGGATATGAAGCATAGGAAAAGCAATCTGTTTGGGCTGAACATACATTTCATGGACCGGCGCACTACACCAACAAATATGAAAGCAGCCGAGGATATATTTTCGGGGATATTACCATTTGAACATAGGTACAACTTAGGAATCTGGCCAGGTTTAGCATTCACACGAGGGGTGGAGATGCAAATACTGGAATCATTTCTAAGCTAGACCTATGCCTTTTCTTTTTGGTTATAAATGACAAATATTTTGCCTCTTGTATAATTAAGAATATCTCAACTGCTTGTAAAAACTCAATCAAGTCTTTTGTTAAGTATTGGGGATCCTAATAAATATCCCTCCCATTTACATGGGTTTAACTCAAAAAAAGAAGTGAATGGTCAATGCCCTAATAAAGCCAATTAATTTTTAAACATAATTAAGGATATTTCCACGTGAAGAAGCAAAAGTGACCACTTATTCTTCATGCTTGAACATGTTTACCACTATAATTTTCTTCAATTTTCTCAGATTGGAAATTTAATCTTAGAAACCTGTCGTTCCAAAGTTCATTATAATATATACTAAAACTCAATTGGGAAAATTAATTATATCTACACGTCGAAAAGGTTCAACAAAGACAGAAAAAATAATCTAATAGATCGTTTTCAAGTTTTTCCTCAACTAAAAAGATTGATTTTGGAAATTCATCCAAAATAGAATAGAAATGATGATTGGATATTTGATTAATTAGGCAGATATAGATCTCATTGTCCCCCACTCAACTAAAATTGATCTGGAATAATAGTCAGATTCTATCATCAACAATAATTGGGGATTAACTAGTACTCCCTCCATCTGTCTATTTATGACATCATACATTTATGTGGTTGGATTTAAGTGGAAAAAATAAATGAATGAAATCAAATTTATAAAGTAAAAAGTAGATGAGTGGATGAAATTAAAGGAATCTTGCCAAAAAAAGAAAGAGTGTCAAATAAAAGAAAATATTCAGTTATATTAATTGTGTCATAAAAAAAGGGAGTATACATATTAGGTGCCAAGATAGAAGTGGATAGTGCAAACTGATTGTGCTTCTACAGTAATAGCATAAAGACTATATGAATAAAGAAGCCTTGTACATTCAAATATTCTTCTCTTTTCTCTCGTCAATCTTTTCTAGCCCTACACAATAATAGTACTCCAAAAACAAATTGTAATCAACTAAAGGGATCAGTATTTTAACCAAAAAGTAGTGTTTTACAGATAATCTCATCATAATCTGTACTATTCAACAACAGATAATCAGGTTTATGTTATTATGTGAAATATTTTCATTTAATTATCCAAAGACTAAACTCTTGATGGAAACCATATACTCCATCTGCCCATTTGAAATGACGGAATTAATTTTGACATAATATTTTAGCCAAACTGATGTGGCAGATCATAAATGTAGGGAAGTAGGAGTATTTTGAGGAAGAAGAGAACCCAATATGAAAACCGTTAAACTTAACTAAATAGGACATTTTGTGAGTCAACAACACATTTCTTTACCATTTTAAGTAATATTCAAACTATATCAATACTTTCGGAACAAATGAAATTAAAAATTATGCGATTTTCACTGTAATAGGGAGAATTAGGTTTTCATTTACAGAATAAAAAAATTTCCATATTCAACTCATTCAAATCTCAAAAGCTACCTTAATTCTAAGATACTGATCCTTTGAGGAACATAATTTTCGAATTTCAACTCTACACACCCCTCCGTTTTATTTATTTATGATACCATAAGTTTAGGTGAAGAAAATAAATAAATGAAATTGAATATAGAAAGTAAAAAAGTAAAATAAGTGAATGAATGAAATTGATATTTTTTACTAAAAATGAAAAAATTGTCAAATAAAAAAATATTTATAATAAATATGTCATAATTAACAAAACCGAGGAACTGCTTTAATTTAGTGACCGTTTTCAAATCTCATGATCCTCCCACTACACATTGCGATGGGTAAGCGACACCTGGGGCGGCAAAACCCTATTCTCTAGTCTCACTTTATTATCCACTTAACACCTCCTTTTTTCCACGTGAAATCAACAGGTTTTCCATCTTTGTGACCTAATTTACACGTATAACCAGGAATAAAACAATTGCTTCCACTTTTTAAGTGGATAAGTATATGACCTTTTCATATAAAAAAAGTATATGACCTTAACAACAAGAATAATGCTATCATGAATATTGTTTTTTGACACTATTATCTATTAAAATTTGATCGCATATTTAAATAGATATACAAGTGATAATATTATTGTATGTGACATAATTGAATTCGTTTTAACAAATAGTTTCTAAATATCAAACTTTTATTGACCGTTATTATACGTTGTTAAACATATTAACGATCAAACATATTTCTTAAACAACGTACGTGATAATGAGTGCTGTGCAATTTGTGCTGGGACCGAGAGGAGTACTAAAATCAAAGCCAATCTAGTCATCCATTTCTTTCCTCCTCTCCAAGAAATCACTATAAAACTAGACCAATATCTGTGCAGAATATATGCATACAATCAACATTCATCATTCATCAAGTTGGTGTTTTCGCAAGTGGAAACTAGCAGTTAAAAGTGTTCTGCAGCTTCGAATTTGCCATCATGTGGAGAAAAAAGAGAAAGAAGGTGGAAGAAGATGAAGAAGAAGGCCTTTGATTACATCATCTGAATGATGGTAAATTAAGGGCTAAAAACCAAGGCAAGTCATTGTGGCAAAGGGAAGGCCACGCCTTTCTTCCAGGGTTTTTCTTTCTTTCTGTTTTTTTCTCGAAATGTTCGTGTGAGTTTAATTTCTTTCTGATCTGTAATCTGGGAGTTTGTTCGGCGTTTGAAGTTTCACTGATGTACTTGATGATAATCTCTTGCAAAGTTATCATGCTTATGTTATAATGTATAATAAGAATTTATGAGTCATATGTGCTCCACTGTTTCAGGTGGAAGCAAGTAGTTTTTAGCAGCATTTTACAATTTCTCGTCGTTTTATAACTTGAACGGGATTCAGACAGATCGAACATATCGATTCGAAGAGAAGAAGTAGTTGTTCGATGTAGCCCAAGTCACCAGTGGCGGAACCAGAGCGAAAAATCAGGAGGGGCGGATTGTAAAAATTATTCTTTAAAATTTAATGAATAATAATAATTTAAAATATACTTAAAATAAATCACTCAAAAAAATACAACAAAATTAATGAAACATTTTTTATTCAATTAAAGTAAGCTTAAAAAATTAACATTTAATTATAAATTATGAAAAATATAATCAACAAACTTACATGTTACAACCATTCAAATTAAAATTACAAATTAAAGCAATTCAGTTACAAATTTAACTATAGAAATTAAATGCCCAAAATAAATTTTAAAAGTGAAAGAAACCAAAATAGGACAAAACTCATAAGGAAAAAAATAGATAATAAATTTCATCCCATGAAATTGTATATCCGGTAACATTTCCTTATTGAAGTTCCCAAATCTTTCAAAGTGTTCTACTCCACAATCATACCAAACTAAGACTAAAAAAGACATATTCTCTGCAAAATTTTCTCTCATCCGTCATTCAACCGTCCAAGCAGCCATCATACCTTCTTCTTGAATTTTCCCCTCAAAACAACTGTAAAAGAAGATTCTATAATAAACACGGTGCTTCTTTCTCTTCCTCTGCTAATTGATGTTGTAGCTATATTTAAAACCAAAAGAAATAAAAACCAAACACGCTCACGTCGTCTTCTCCGACGCAACTGAACAGAAGACGACGAAGAAAATATGATTGCGATGGAAAATCTCCCAGACGGCCGAATTACCTACCGGGGAGCACAAACACAAAAAGAGCACCGCTCCTTAGTTCGTCGAAATTTACCGGGGCTGCCACACCGGCTCACCCCAGTTCAGTTCCGCCATTGTACACCACCATTAATTGATCTTCAAACTCAAAATGGAAGAATCAGAAGAAAAATAATCACCTCACCATCGATCGATATTCAAACACAACACCACCGCATCTATATCTATCAATTAACACCACCAAAATATAACTTGTGAAAAATAGAACAAAAAAATTCAACACCCCAATCACCTTACCATCAAAGAATGCCTACAAGTATGTAACTCAACAAACCCAACAAAAATTAACCCCCTAGGCTTTCCATCCAATCCTCCACCATCGATAATGCCAATAAACATAGCTAATAGAGATATAGTTGATTTAGAATCAAAATAAGAAAGGAATACCTTTTCTGATTGGTTTGTATATATCTTCTCACTATATATATATGAATACACACAGCCACAATGATTCGTGGGTTTTACTTTATATCATGGTAATAGACAGGTTTCTCTAAAATTTCTGATATCCTTTCTCTCTTTTCTTCCGAAAAATTCCCTGTTCTTTTCGATCCTTTGTTTGTAGTCTTCTTCCTCGCACTAACACCGAGACAGACGTCGACTGCCATTTGAAAACTTGTTATGTGATTGGTTCATTCTGTCTCTTTGTTAGTGTTGTGGATTGTTTGTTTCTTTTCATTAAAAAAACAGCAATAAGTTCGCGAAGCCGGCCGCCACTCACCTGCCACCGCCGTCCTTTTCCCGATCATTGTCGAATGCCACCCCAATTTTCCAATCGCCGCCATCTGACCTACCCTCCGCTAATGAAGTTTTCGCCGTCGAGCCCAGTTTTTTGCGCCTCTAGCTCTTCACCACACTCGGCCAGATCATCGTCAACATTTGAGCGTCACCTGCTTGTGTCGCTGCTATTCCCTCATCTGCGGCAACCTTGCTTACTCTTCCGGTGTCCCATTCAAGAAGACAGGATGTGCGTGAACCTGCAACTTTCTAGAAGCGTGTGTCGCCCACGAAGATTAACAGGGACGGGCATCATCCTCAGCAGTGTGTGTGCCCACGCGCTCGGTTCGTTGCTTCTGCCTACTTGTTCTTCATCATTTTTTTAAAAAAATAAACAAAATAAATAAATTGTGTTATTACTGTTTTCAATCAACACGGTGTCAATGGTGTCATGTTCTAGGCCATATTGCTTCTTGTTTCTCTAAGTTGCACGGTAAATGGTAGGGGTGGGCGTCGGTTTGGTTTAATCAATTTTTGGTTTATTCAGTTTGGGTTATTCGATTTTGCCCCTAAAAAGTCCAAAACCGAATAACCCGAATTATCCGAACCGAATTCAGAATTCGGTTTCGGTTTGAAACCGAATTCAACCCGAATAAACCAAATTGATTATATTTTTAAAAAATAATTACTAAAATCGCATAACTTAATTAAAATGTAAATAAAAATATGCAATCTAATTTCTACATCATCAAAATCAAGTTTTCAAAATAAAAATCCAATAAGTATAATACAAATTCAAACATAAAAATTTTAACATTACATTTAATATTTTAAAATAGTTTTTTTTAAATAATCATCTTCAAAGATCACTCCAATTCACATTCACCTTCAAGCATTCCACAAACTTACTTAGGGTAACTTTTATTATTTACCTATTTCCTCAAACTTACTTAGTGTTTAGAGTTTGATGATAATTTTTTAAATATAAATATTGGTCCTCCAACTTAAATTTATTTATAAATTTAATTTTTCTTTTAAAATTTAATTATTATTATATATTTTATTTATTTAATTAATAACAATTCGGTACTTGGTTCGGGTTTCGGTTTGAGTTTTAATGTCCAAAACCGATCCAAAAACCATATTCAGAATTTGGTTTATTCAATTTGGATATTCAAAAACCGTATATTAAATTCGGTCTGGGTTATTCGAATTTGGATAATTTAGTTTTTGGTTCGGTTTTTGGTTTTTTGTCCACCCCTAGTGAATGGTACCAGTTGCAGTGTCAGTGGTGTAAGAAATTTGGTAACTTTGCCACGACGTGTCCTCACTTGGTCTCTCGAACTCCTTCTTCTGGATCTTTACCAAATTTATGCTCATTGGATAGCTGATCCTGGCGCAACAAACCATATGACTTCTTCTCAGTCAGCTCTTGATCGAGTGACTCCTTATTCTGGTAACAATTGTGTTATTGTTGGTAATGGTTTTGCTCTTAACATTACCCATGTTGGTCATTCTTGAGTGTTTGATTCATTATCCTTGTCTGATGTGTTGGTGGTTCCACAAATTACTAAAAATTTGTTGTCTATTAGCAAGTTCACTCGGGATATGAATGTTGTTATTTGCTTTGATCAATTTTTGTTTACTATTTCAAATAAGTTTACTAGTGATGTTAATGACAAAGCCATCGTGATGTGGGTTTATATGTTTTGGATTATGTTAATGTTGCTTTATCTGCTTTTGTTGCATATCATCTTTTGAACTTTGGCATAGTAGGTTGGGTTATGTTCCCCACGACATCATTCACCTTTGAGCAAGTTTGGATGTTTGTCAGTTACTAGTTTGCTGCCTAAGCCTCATTTATGTCCCTCTTGTGAGATGGCTAAAGGCAAGCGTCTTTCTTTTAGTGATAATTTAAAATGCGCACTACGCTTACTTGATTTAGTTCATTGTGATCTTTGGGGACCTCTCATGTTGTCTCTCGTGCTGAGTATTCTTATTATGTCATTTTTGTTGATGATTTTCTCGGTTCACCTGGTTATATACTCTGCAGCGAAAGTATAATTTTGTAAGCTTATGTGCATTTTGAGGCCTTTGTTAGGAACCAGTTTTCTACCACCATTAAAGTATTTCAGAGTGGTGTACGATCACATTTTTCATCTAAGGACATTCATCATTAGCTTTCATGTGCTTACACTCCAGAGCAAAATGGTCGTGTAGAGTGGAAGCATCGCCACATCACTGAGACAGGATTGTCAATGCTCATTTATTCTGGCCTTTATCAATCATTTTTGTATGATGCTTTTTCTACAGCAGTCTACATCTTCAAAAAGCTGCCAACACCGGTTTTATCTAGCCAGTCTCCGTTCTCTATTATTTTTGGTACGACTCGTGACTACTCCAATTTTCATCCATTTGGCTATCGAGTTTTTCCATATTTATTCCTTTATGTTGCACATAAGTTGGCATTTCAGAGTATGTCCTTTATATTTTTGGGTTACAGTTCGCATTACAAGGGTTATCGTTATCTTGATCCTTTTACAAAGAAGAAGTACATAGCTAGTTATGCTCAGTTTGATGAGATGCTTTTTCCGGCGACCCGTACTATTATTCCCATTGACTCGCTTTCACTTGAAGTTTTTTAGACCATTTGTATGTGCCTTCGAAGGTGTTTGAGTCATCTTCTTTAGCCGAATTGCCTATTATTTTGGATAATTCTGATTTACAGTTTTTACTGGGAGCTTAGGTTTTTCTGAAATTTTTTATGTCCACCGCACATAGACTAGAAGCCTAGTCCACAGCCATCATCACCGACTCACGCGTTGCACACGCTGAGCTCACCGCCCGTGCAACTCACGTGCCACCGGCAATGTTGCCGACGCCTTCAACCGTGGCTCCAGCAACGTCACCTACAATGGTGTCATCTCTAGCTACCTCAAGGTGTGGCAGTTTGTAACCTCGGGTTCTGTGCCATCTACGGCACCATCCAATGGCCACTCTCTCTCGTACTGGCTCTTCGAGTACAAAGATTTTTCTGACTATGACATTTCTGGTTTATTGAGTGTTTTATTTGCTAAGACCGAGCCATAGAGTCATCGTTCGACTGTTAAGGATCCTGAATGGGCTGTTGCCATGGATTTCAAAATGGAGGCTCTTCGCACTCACCAAACATGGGATTTGGTTCCTCATCCTTCCCATGAAAATTTGGTTGGTTCAAAATAGGTGTATCGTTTGAAATACAAGGCTGACGACTTTCTTGATAGGCATAAAGTGATATTGGTCGCATAAGATTTTTCACATCTTCCTGGTTTTGATTACAATCATACTTTCAGTCCTGTGGTGAAAGCCTCTACTGTTTGTACTATTTTATCTTTGGCTATTCTTCGTAATTGGAACTTACGACAGCTAGATTTCAAGACTACATTTTTACATGGTGTTACTGACTCCCCTGTTTACAAGGAGAAGCCCGTTGGATACAAAGACCTCATGTGTCCAGATTTTGTTTGGCATCCACGCAAGGCCATTTATGGTTTGAACAGGCTCCTCGTGCTTGGTTTCAGTGCTTTAGCTCAGTTTTTATTGGACTGGGGTTCGTATACAGCTCTTCTGATACATCTTTATTTGTGTTTTCTTAGGGTATCTCTCTCCTTTATTTGCTAGTTTATATTGATGATATTATTCTCACCAGGAATGATGGTTGTCTCATTCGCAAGTCTATTGACCGGGTTAATTAGGAATTCAAGATTACCGATCTTGGCACTCTGCGGTATTTCTCGGGTTAGGAGTTTGTTCGTACTTTCGATGGCTTATTCATTGGTCAAACCGAATACGCTAAGAACATTTTATTGTACGTTGGGATACAGGATTCCGCACCTGTTATCATTCCATTTGTGTCTTTTTTGTAGCTTGTTGGCTCTTCTGGTAAGCCGTTTAGAAATCCCACACTTTATCGATCTTTGGTTGGTGCACTTCAGTATTTGTCGATTAAATATCCCAACTTATGTTGTGAATACGGTCAATTAGTTCATGCGGGATCCTATTGATGACCATTTCCAAGATGTTACTCAAATTTTACGCTACGTGCATGGTACTCTTCATTATGGACTTCATTTTTGCACAAATTCATCCACTTTACTAGTTTTGGGTTATTCTGATGTAGATTAAGATTGTTGTATTGAGACTCGTAGATCTATATGTAGTTATTCCATTTTTCTTGGTAGCAACATGTTGACCTACAATCTCACATTCTAGTTCGGAATCAGAATTCCGTACTATGGCCCATATTGCTGCAGATTAGTTTGGTTGATGAATCTTCTTCAGGATTTACGTGTACAGACTCGTATACCTCATGTTTTGCTGTGTGATAATAATAGTTCTCTCTTTCTGGTTTAGAATCTAGTTTCACACAAAAGAGCCAAGCATATTGATAATGATT
Organism: Rubia tinctorum; assembly: GCA_032355605.1. Classification (NCBI taxonomy): domain Eukaryota; kingdom Viridiplantae; phylum Streptophyta; class Magnoliopsida; order Gentianales; family Rubiaceae; genus Rubia; species Rubia tinctorum. The sequence continues at coordinate 11,048 of JAULKM010109123.1, forward strand.
ATCATTTTATGTGTGAGATGGTGTCTTCCGACAAGCTCAAGATTGCTCATGTTTCTATGGATTTGCAGCTTGTTGATATCTTTACAAATGGGTTATGTTGATATTTTTACAAACACAAGCTATTTAAGTATAATTGGATTTGAGTAGTTGTGAAATTGGGATGTTAAAACAAGTTCGGTGGTGTAGAGTGCACACTTGTATAAATTATCTATGAGTTTATAGTTGATAGGATAAGGATTAATTGTGTTAATGATGACTAACATAACTTGTCCTGGAATAAGGAACGGTTGTGTCATTTCAAGAGGAAATGTTGTATCATTTTAGATTTTGTTCGTAATAATTCTACTAGCTACATGGTTTAGTGTAGAATGATGAAGTGTTGTGTCTTTTCACGACATTTTTCCCGTAAATACAAGCATTCACATGCAGTGTAATAAGCATACAATACACAGAGGACACAAATAACACAAGAGAAATCTCATAATGTTACCAGACATACGCAGCAACAATAACAGTTACTCAAAAATATTCTCATGATTCAAGCCTAGAACAAGAGAGATTCTCGATTGTATTATTCTCGAAGGGAATTAGTGTAACCCAAAGCTATAATAGGGTCGAGTCACTCTTTAAGAAAAGCGTATATTATGCGACTCACATCAATATCCAAGAAATTTTTACCACAATTATCCTAGTGTGATTTACCATTCCATTGGAATGCATTATTACATCACTTACTCCTACAATCTTAAAAAATATTTTTTTTCAACATATTGGATGATGTGTTAGAATTGTATAAGAGTGGTGCATCATAATTATGGTGGCCTATAACCCATAGATTCCATGGTGATTATCTGGCGCTCATAGTTTCTTTATAGTAAACATAGAGTTGTATCAGATTGGTGCAGTGAATGTGTTGTAGCATATCACCTAACACAGGATCTTGGTTTTGATAAAGTTTGACGCAGAGTTTGATCGCTACAAAAGCGTATGACAATCTGGGAGAGGAAGAATGCAGAATGCCAAAGAAATACACAACAAACTGGAAGTTATGGGAATACGGTGACTGGCGGGACAATTATAATGTTTAGACTTCAACAAAGGTATAAATTAGAAAGTCTTATTTCTGGAATCTAAAATGCATGCAATAATATAATTGGTTATTTTATATTTCACAAATGAAGCATATGATTTGAAAGTGAAACATATTTGGTTAATGTTATAAACTCTAAAGCACGAGTTTTAATAATTTTGGAAGAAGTAAATATTAGTTTCGGAAAAAAATTGTGAATTTAAGAAAATATTCGGTTGATGAGATGTGAAGCATCATATTGGAGAGATGCATTATCAAGGTGGTGCTAAAAGCTTACGGGAGCTTCAAATTTGCATGCCAGATGTGTTCACATGGATTTAAAACCTAGGTTGAGGCTGCAATCCATCAAGATTTAGATTGCAAGCCACACGGGTGTATTGGTAATCTTAACCTGGAAGGTGGATTAACCTATGATCCTAGAAATCCTAGAATAGTTTGGTTTATAAATCAAATTTTATTATCTATTCAAAAAAATGAATTTATATTGGTATAGCACAAATGATGATATTTGTGGAGAAGAAGAATCAAGAGACATGAAAGAGATAAGTACTTTAATTCTAATTTTTAATTTTAATTTATTGAATCGTGAATGACATGGTGCATGATATGGTGTATGATATGCCTTATGATATATATAAAAGAAAAATATTGTTCATGCATGAGTGATGTTCGAATGTTAAAAGGTTCATGTAAATGCATGGAACAAGAAATTTAGAATTTGCATCATGAACTATGTTATGATGAGTTGAATGTTATATGGTTATGTTTGTCATGTAGTTGCATGTTGATGAAAGTGATAATGTCAAGGATTCTTTTGACTACTTACAGTTTGAAGAGAAAATTTTGGTCATTTAAAGAGATGATATCATCAATTAAATTGATGAGTAAAATATTGAAAGTGAAATGGAAATTAGTTGGGAAGGGGTGAAAGGGGAATTAGTAAAAAGCTCAACTGCTGGTAAAAGACAGAATGGTTACGAAATTTGGTATATTTTTTTTTGTGGCCAAAAGACAGTTAGGCATAACGCTGATTTATGAGTTAATAACTCATGATTTGATTTAGTTGATTTTTTAAGATATTAACACAATCTAGCAGAACACTTGATGAAGTGACTAGTTAGAGAGTTGATAAACAAGTCGGTGATCAGGATGAGTTTAAATCCTATTTAAATATTTAATAATGGGATACCCAATTTTGCTCTGATACGACGTTAGAGTAAAATTTAATGTGGAAGGCCTATTGTTTGAGATTGAAATATATGATTTCATATCATGAAGGTAATATGTTTGGATCTGCATGAAAGTTAGGTTGAAGTTTTAACTTTTTAATGGATCAAGTAGTGAATGCGTGCGAGAGAGAGAGAGAGAGAGAGAGAGAGAGAGTCGAGAGGAACCTTAGGTTGAGCCCTTTTTTTTACTGAAGGTTGAGCCTTTGATTAAAAGGGAATTGCAAAAGTAATTATGTAGTGTAAGTGATGTTGTACATATGGAGTCCTCACGTTTAATTGCTAAAAATAGATGTTGTAGGTGGAATTTCCAAACACGGAGAAGGTATTGCTTCTCTGTTTGTTAAAATTAAAACAGAGGTCTCGCTTCGCCGGCGACATAAAATACGGCGAAAAGCTTCTCGGAGTAACCATATTCGAAATCAATCACAAAAAACATAAATAATCATATACTTTGTACGATATGATTATTGAATGTGCAGTAAAAGCTTCTCGGAGTAACCATATACTAAATCTATCACGAAGAGTCTTGAATGTGCAGTAAAATATTAAATGAACATGAAAATGAACGCAAAAAATCATCCTCGCCCACAAGCATATGTATTTAGCAGAACAAACAGTGAAGATGAACAAACACAAAAACAAAAAACAATCCACCTGCTTTGGGTTCTTCTCTAATCGGTGTTGAAAAATTATATGAATAAACATTTTTTCTTTCTTACTGCTAGTTACCTCATTAGTAACCGTAGGATCTGGCTTTTCCCTCTGATGATCATTGAAAGGGATTTTTGCTCTTAATACCGTGAAAACTCAAATCTTGGGCTGCGCATGTTAATAGATCAGTCATAATGAATAAACTATTAGAAGGAAAAACAAAAGTGAGCTGCAAATTATAACACAATGGTGAAACTTGTTAACACAGTCATTCAATTTACATACATCAAGCAAACAGATGAATCAGACACTTAAATCTAGAAACACAAGGAAAAAAACTTTTGGTCCAAAAGAATACCAAAGCAAGCACTTAACACGTTAGTTTTGCACAAACATCATTGTACATTTGCAGAATTTGGAGGTTGTAATCTAAAATTGTTCTTTTAATCTCTACTTTATAACATTTCATGTACAACTCCTAAAGTCAAGAAAATCTCTTAGGATGGCGCAACAAAATTCCTTCACTTTCTTTAGAAAATCAACAAACAGGTCCTTCCTACCATCTTCCATAAGGCTAAAGGAATTTAGGAGACATTTTCGTGAGAAATTTTGAAACCATGATAAATCCGTTCTCAAATCCAAAACGGCGCTACAAATTCATATATTTACCATGACCTATAATCCAAACCAAATGCTCATTGACCTATTTGCATTTCGAAGAATCTTGTTAGACCTATCTATAACACAATTTTACTAAAGATATAAATCACAGACTAGTGTAATTTACTATCTCATAACTATAGTTTAACACAAACAATCTCAGTCAAGCAATCTATGGTGGGTCATAATCCCAAAACACATCAAACATGGAATAAGTTATTACTAGTAGAAAAAATCCACAGAGTTTACATTTTGACTAAATTATTTTTTGGTCTCAAACATAGCATCTTTTACCATCTTTTGGTCTCCGAGAGCAAACCACATTTTTTAGTACCCCACAAATTCGAAGGGAAATTTTTTATCCCCAAAACCAGATTGCGGGTGGTTTTTGGGGGCCAAAGGATGGTATAAGATGCTATGTTAGAGACCAAAAAACAATAAAGTCTACCTAAAAATCACCCATAATCTTGTTTTTGGGACCAAAAATTTCATTTTGAATTTGTGGGGTACTAAAAATGTGGTTTTGCTCTCGGAAACCAAAAGATGGTAAAAGATGCTATGTTGGGGATCAAAAAATAATGTAGCCTTACATTTTAAGTCAAATTAGCACAAGAACACAAAATCGAAAACAAAAAACAAAATGGAGAAATCACAATCATCATACATACCAGTGGTATCAACAAAATTGGGACAAGTGATAAGATCAAGTAGTGAGGGTGTGTGTGTGAGGGAGAAAGAGAGTGTCAAGAGGAACCTTTGGTTGAGCCTTTTTTTTATAGAAGGTTGAGCCTTTGATGAAAAGGTAATTGCAAAAGTATTTCTGTAGTGTAAGTGATGTTGTACGTATGGATTCCTCACCTTTAATTACCCAAGACAGATATTACAGGTGGAATTGCCAAAGATGGGGAAGTACTGCTTCTCTGTTTGTTAAAATTGAAATAGGGAGCTCACTTCGCCGGCGATATAAAATACGGCGAAGAGTTTCTCGGAGTAACCACATTCAAAATCTAACCCGAAAACCACAAATAATCATATACTTCGACGATCCAAATCTAACTCTATCACGAAGAGTCTTGATTGTGCAGTAAAATATTAAATGAACACGAAATGAACGTGAAAAATCATCCTCGTCCCCATGCACATGTATTTAGCAGAAAAAACAGTGAAGATAAACAAACACAAAAGCAAAAAAACAATCCACCTGCTTTGGGTTCTTATCTTATCGGTGCTGATAAATTCCATGAATAAATATATAATTTTCTCTTACTGCTAGTGGCCTCTTTATTAATAGTATAATCTGGCTTTAACCTCAGATGAGCATTGAAAATGGTCTTTGCTCTTGATACCGTGAAAACTTGAATCTTGGGATGCACATATTAATAGATCAGTCAGAATAAATAAACTACTAGAGATAAAGAACAAAAGTAACCAGCAAATTACAACACAACGGTGAAAAATTAATGCAGCCATTCAATTTATTTACATAAAAAAACATATGAATCAGACACTTAATTCTGGAAATACAAGGAAAAAATAAACTCTTGGTACAAAAGAATAGCAAAGCAAGAACTTAAAATGTCAGTTTTGCACAAACATCACCGTACATTTGCAGGATTTGGAGGTCGTAATCTAACATTGTTCTCAATCTCCACTATATAACATTTCATGTACGACTCCTCAAGTCTTGAAAATTGCTTAGGGTGGCGCAACAAAAGTCCTTCACTTTCTTTAGAAAATCAACAAACAGACCCTTCCTGCCATCTTCCATAAGCCTTAAAGGAATTTATGAGAAATTTTGGAGAGAAATTTTGAAATCATGATGACTCCGATCCCAAATCCAAAATGACGCTACAAACTCCCATATCTACCTTGACCTATAATCCAAACCAAATGCTCATTATCCAATTTTCATTTCGAAGAAACTTGTTAGACTTGTCTAGAACACTATTTTATTAAATATATCAATCACATGCTAGTGCCACTTATTATCACATAACTATAGTTTAGCACAAACAATCTCAGTCAAGAAATCTAAGGTGGACCCTACTCCCAAAACACATCAAACATGGAATTAAGTTATTATTACTAGAAAAAATCCAACAAGTTTACATTTTAAAGTAAAATTAGCACAAGAACTCAAAATTGAAAACAAAAACAAAAAAACAGAAGTCACAATCATCATACACACAGTGGGGAGGTTATTAACGTAAATGGAATAAGTGAAAGATCAAGTAGTGAATGTGTGTGTGTGAGAGAGAGAGAGAGAGAGAGTAGAGAGGAACCTTAGGTTGAGCCTTTTTTTTACAGAAGGTTGAGTCTTTGATGAGAAGGGAATTGCCAAAATATTTCTGTAGTGTAAGTGATGTTGTACGTATGGAGTACCCGTATTTAATTTCCAAAGACAGATGTTGTAGGTGGAATTTTCAAAGACAGAGGAGGTACTGCTTCTCTGTTTGTCAAAATTGAAACAGGAGCTAACTTCGTCGACGACATAAAATACGACGAAGAGCTTCTCAAAGTAACCACATCCGAAATCTATCTCAAAAAACATAAATAATCATATAATCCGTACAATCAAGATCTAAATCTATCACGGAGAATCTTGAATGTGCAGTAAAATATTACATGAACACGAAAATGAACGTGAAAAATCATCCTTTCCCTATGCACATGTATTTAGCAGAACAAACAGTGAAGATGAACAAAGACAAAACCAAAAAACAATCCACCTGCTTTGGGTTCTTCTTTGATCGGTGGTGAAAAATTGCATGAATAAACAATTTGTCATTTTTGCTGTTGGTTACCTCTTTAGTAACCGTAGAATCTAGCTTCCCCCTCAGATGAACATTGGAAATGAAATTTGCTCTTGATACCTTGAAAACTGGAATCTTGGGCTGGACATGTTAATAGAACAGTCACAATGAATAAACTACTAGAAGTAAAAACAAAAGTAAGTTGCAAATTATAACAAAACAGTGAAAACTTATTAACACGGTCATTCAATTTACATACATAAAACAAATATATGAATTAGACATTTAAATATGGAGCCACAAGGAAAAAATAAACTCTTGGTCCAAAAGAATGCCAAAGCACGCACTTAACACGTAAGTTTTAAAAAATATCACTATGCATTTGCAGGTTGTAATCTAGCATTGTTCTTTTAATCTCCACCATATAACATTTCATGTACAACTCTTCAAGTCAAGAAAATCACTTAGGATGGCGCAACAAAAATCCTTCACTTTATGTTAGAAAATCAACAAACAGGTCCTTCATGTCATCTTCCATAAGTCTAAAAGGGATTTACGAGACATTTTCGAGAGAAATTTTGAAACCATGATAACTCTGATCCCAAATCCAAAATTGCGCTACAAACTCCCATATCTATCTTGGCCTATAATCCAAACCAAATGCTCAGTAACCAATTTGCATTTCGAAGAAACTTGTTTGACCTATTTACAACACAATTTTACTAAAGATATCAATCACATGCTAGTGCCATTCATTATCTCATAACTGTAGTTTAACACAAACAATCTTAGTCAAGCAATCTAATGTGGACCCTAATCCCAAAACACATCAAACATGGAATTAAATTATTACTACTAGAAAAATCCATCAAGTTTACATTTTAAAGTCAAATTAGCATAAGAACTCGAAGTTGAAAACAAAAAACAAAATACAAAAATCACAATCATCGTACATACCCTGTGGGGAGGTTATCAACGTAAATGGAACAATTGATTAGATCAAGTTATGAGTGTGTGTGTGTGTGTGTGAGAGAGAGAGAGAGGGAGTCGAGAGAAATCTTAGGTTGAGCCTTTTTTTTTGGCAGAAAATTGAGTCTTTGATGAAAAGGGAATTGCGAAAGTATTTTTGTAGTGTAAGTGATATTGTAGATATGGAGTCCTCACATTTAATTTCCAAAGACATATTTTACTTCCTATGTCCCCCCATTTGTGTCTTTCCCGCCTTATTTGGTATTCCTATATTATTGTCTTACTTCCATTTTTTGCAAAATTTTGAATGAAAACAAAAATGAAATAACTTTTTGTTCACAAACATTTTTTATGCTATTTTAATGACTTAAAATGACATTTTTTTGTGGTAAGATAGAACTAGATGGATAAAGGGAGTAGGTGGAATTTTTTTAAAGACAGGGTAGGTACTGCTTCTCTGTTTGTTAAAATTGAACCAGGTGGCTCACTTCGCCAACGACATAAAATACGTCGAAGAGCTTCTTGGAGTAACCACATCCGAAATCTATCATGAAAAACACAAATAATCATATACTCCGCACGATCTAGATCTAAATCTATCACAAAGAGTCTTGAATGTGCTGTAAAATATTAAATGAACACAAAAATGAACGAGAAAAATCATCCTCGCCCCCATGCACATGTATTTACCAGAAGAAACAGTGAAGATGAACTAACATAAAAACAAAAAACAATTCACATGCTTTGGGTTCTTCTCTGATCGGTGCTGTTAAATACCATGAATAAACAATTTTTCTTTCTTACTGCTAGTTACCTCATTATTAACCGTGAGATCTAGCTTCCCCCTCATATGAGCATTGGAAAGGATCTTTTCGCTTGATACTGTGAAAACTCAAATCTTGGGTTGCGCATGTTAATAGATAAGTCAGAATGAATAAAATACTAGAAGTAAAAAAACAAAAGTAAGCTGCAAATTATAGCACAACGGTAAAAAATTGTTAACATAGTCATTCAGTTTACATACATCAAACAAACAGATGAATCAAACACTTAAATCTGGAAACATAAGCAAAAAATAAACTCTTGGTCCAAAAGAATACCAAAGAAAGCACTTAACACGTTAGTTTTGCGCAAACATCAGTATACATTTGCAGGATTTGGAGGTTGTAATCTAACATTGTTCTTCTAATCTCTACTATATAACATTTCATGTACAACTCCTCAAGTCAAAAAAACCGGTTAGGGCGGCACAACAAAAATCCTTCACTCTCTTTAGAAAATCAACAAACAGACCCTTCATGCCATCTTCCAAAAGCCTAAAAGGAATTTACGAGACATTTTCAAGAGAAATTTTGAAACCATAATGACTATGATCCCGAATCCAAAATGGCGCTGCAAACTCCCATATTTACCTTGGCCTATAATCCAAACCAAATGCTCACTGACCAATTTGCATTTCGAAGAAACTTGTTAGACCTATCTACAACACAATTTTACTAAAGATATCAATCACAGACTAGTGCCATTTATTATCTCATAACTATAGTTTAACACAAACAATCTCAGTCAATCAATCTAAGGTAGACCCTAATCTCAAAACACATCAAACACGGAATTAAGTTATTACTAATAGAAAAAATCCACCAAGTTTACATTTTAAAATCAAATTAGCACAAGATCTCAAAATTGAAAACAAAAAACAAAATTCGGAAGTCACAATTATCATACATACCTAGTGGGAAGTTTATCAACGAAAATGGGACAAGTGATGAGATCAAGTAGTGAGAGTGTGTGTGTGTGTGAGAGAGAGAGAGAGAAAGAAAGAGTCGAGAGGAACCTTAGGTTGAGCATTTTTTTGGCAGAATGTTGAGCCTTTGATGAAAAGGGCATTGCGAAAGTATTTTTGTAGTGTAAGTGATGTTGTACGTATGGAGTCCTCACGTTTAATTGTTAAAGACAAATATTGTACTCCCTCAATCTCCTTATTTGTGTCTTACCCGCCTTATTTGATGTCCCTATATTATTGTCTTAATTCATTTTTTGGCAAAATTTGAATGTAAAAAAGAGATGGAATAATTTTTTGTTCACAAACAATTTTTATGCTATTTTAATGACTTTAAAAAATGACATTTTTTGTTATAAGAAAGAAACAGAGAGACACAGAGAGTAGGTTGAATTTTGCTAAAGACAGAGGAGGTACTGCTTCTTTGTTTGTTAAAATTGAAACAGGGGGCTCACTTCGTCGGCGACATAAAATACATCGAAGAGCATCTCGGAGTAACCACATCCGAAATCTATCACGAAATTCACAAATATTCATATACTCCGTATGATCTAGATCTAAATCTGTCACGAAGAGTATAGGATGTGCAGTAAAATATTAAATGAACACGAAAATTAATGCAAAAAATTATCCTCGCCCCCATGCACATGTACTTAGCAGAAGAAACAGTGAAGATGAACAAACACAAAAACAAAAAACAATCCACCTGTTTTGGATTCTTCTATGATCGGTGCTGATAAATTCTATGAATAAACATATTTTCTTTCTTACTGCTAGTTACCTCATTAGTAACCGTAGGATCTAGCTTCCACCTCAGATGAGCATTAGAAATGATCTTTGCTCTTGATACCGTGAAAACTCAAATCTTGGGTTGCATAAGTTAATAGATCACTCAGAATGAATAAACTACTAGAAGTAAAAACAAAAGTAAGCTGCAAATCATAACACAACGGTGAAAACTTATTAACACGGTTATTCAATTTAGACACATCAAACAAACAGATGAATCAGACACTTAAATATGGAAACATAAAGGAAAAAATAAACTCTTGGTCCAAAAGAATACCAAAGCAAACACTTAATACGTCATTTTTGCACAAACATCAGTGTACATTTACAAGATTTGGAGGTTGTAATCTAACATTTCTATCTTAATCTCCACTATATAACATTTCATATACAACTCCTCAAGTCAAGAAAAGCGCTTAGGGTGGTCCAACAAAAATCCTTCACTTTTTTTTAGAAAATCAACAAACAGGCCCTTCTTGCCATCTTCCATAAGCCTAAAAGGAATTTACAAGATATTTTCAAGAGGAATTTTGAAACCATGATGACTCTGATCCCAAATCCAAAACGGTGCTACAAACTGCCATATCTACCTTGATCTATAATCCAAACCAATTGCTCATTGACCAATTTTCATTTCAAAGAAACTTGTTAGACCTCAACACAATTTTACTAAAGATATCGATCATAGGCTAGTGACATTTATTATCTCATAACTATAGTTTAACACAAACAATCTCAGTCAAGAAATCTAAGGTGGACTCTAATCCCAAAACACATCAAACATGGAATTAAGTTATTACAACTAGAAAAAATCCACCAAATTTACATTTTAAAGTCAAATTAGCACAAGAACTCATAATTGAAAAAAAAAATGCAGAAATCACAATCATCGTACATACACAGTGGGGGAGGTTATCAATTTAAATGGAACAAGTGATAAGATCAAGTAGTGAATGTGTTTGTGTGTGAGAGAGAGAGTCGAGAGGAACGTTAGGTTGAGCCTTTTTATTTACAAAAGGTTGAGCCTTTGATGAAAAGGGAATTGCCAAAGTATTTATGTAGTGTAAGTGATGTTGTGCATATGGAGTCCTCACGTTTAATTTCAAAAGACATATGTTGTAGGTGGAATTGCCAAAGATAGAGGAGGTACTGCTTCTCTGTTTTTTAAAATTGAAACAGGGGGCTAATGACATAAAATAGGACAAAGAGTTTCTCGAAGTAACCACATCTGACATCTATCATGAAAAACAAAAATAATTATATTACAATCTATAATCGTAATGAGTCTTGAACGTGCAGTAAAATGTTAAATGAATACAAAAATGAACGTGAAAAATCATCCTCGCCCCATGCACATGTATTTAGCAGAACAAACAGTGAAGATGAACAAACACAAAAATGAACAGTCACAAATCTCCGTACATCATAGATCTCACAGAACAAACACAATTTTTTTGCGATGAACACTAAAATTAACAAGACTTGAAAAGTACGACTAAAATCGGTGAAAATGAGTTATGCAACAGCAAGATACTTCAGGGTAGCAAAGAGGAATACAACAACTCCAGGTCCAACACGCTTACCGTACCCTCTGTTCATCAGATAACTGTGATTCCTCCCAGCCGGGAAAACTGTTCCTAACTTCGCCAATGAACGGCCACTACTTTCTTTCCTTTACCTCTGGCACCGGAAGTCTCTCCGCCGCAGGCAGTGGCTCACTTCGCCGGTCATATAATGCGAAGACCATCTTGAAAAGTATCACGAAATGAGTAGCGGAAATGAGCTGAGTGGTGTGAGTTGTCCTCTTATACTTATAGGCCATTAGACTGTTGGATTGCTCAGCTCATTTACGGAACAGAGAGACAAAAAATGAAGAAATGGTGTTTGTTGAGTGTCTAATTTTTCCATTCATTAGTATTACTTGAAATGTATTATTTTGTGCCTATATTTTAAATACTCCATTTGTGCCCATAATATTGGGCTAATTTCAATTTTAGTCTGTCCTACAAATAATGACATATCTTGAAAATTATATAAAATAACAAATAATATTTTGTTAAATTTTCACAATGTCCCCTTCTATTTGACAACTTTGACACTAGACTCACTATTTTCCCAAAATATCCTTATTTTCTATCACATCAGTTTACATAAAAGTTTGGACTAAAAGCAATTAGGCCAATATTCTTGGAACCGATGGTTTTTTTTAAAAAAATAATGTCAGGGTTTATAGGGTTTCCATCCCTTTTCAATTAAGCTCAATTTTGCACACTGTGCGATTACAACATGAGATATGGGTTAAACCAATTTACACTGAAGCGCTAGCTAAAAATTACAATTCTAATCTAAAAATTCAGTGGCTAAAAGAGAGAGATACACAAAGGCACTCATCATTGTTACAATACTAAGCAAAAACATATGTGGCAATAAGAAGGGCATACCAAGGATAAGTGGTTTTCACCGTGTAGTCTTAGGGTAGCCACAATAATCTCGACCCGAGACTACC
>JAULKM010109133.1:0-23472 GCA_032355605.1 Rubia tinctorum
AAAATTTGATTCTGATTTTGACTGTGATTAGAGTTTCCATTTGGGCTGAAATTCTCCTCTATTTAAAGAGAGGAATGGCCGAAACATTACACACATTATTCATCAAATATATTCAGACTTTTGAGACATTCTCATTATCTTCATTGTTGGTTAAACCTGCGGGCTATTTAAGTTTCAATATCCCTTTATAGGCGTACCTTACGGGCTAGACGTTTGTAGAGAAACCTTGTAAGTGTACCCTGCGGGCTAGACGCTTATAAGTCGAGTTGAGTATACCATGCGGGCTAGACGCTGCGATTCGTGCATTTATTTGAGTTAGGCGAGATCCTCAAATAAATAAAGATCCGGTTTTTCGCAATTCATAGTTTTCGCAAGTAGATTCATATCATAAGTGTTGCAACACATTAGCCTTAATTTGTAGTGGTGGTGGCAAGTGGGCGAGTTTTGACGGGGCTGGGTGGCAGGTGGTCATGGGGTGGGGTGGTGGCCAAGTTCGGTCAGAAGTGGCGTCGCAGCTTTCATCTTAAGTTAAGGGGTTAAGGTAGCGTGGAAGGGAGCCTAGGGAGCACTAAATTGAGTGAAAACAATAAATCACCTGAAAACATTATTGCGGGGAGGAAATCAAGGATGAATGAATGGTTGAGTGGGATACCAAGAAGTAGAAGGACAGCGAGAGGAGGAGCACCAAGCGAAGGTTGTCACTGAGCTGCCGGAGCCGTATGTGGCGGAGGAGGAGGCGGTGGTGGAAGTGGCTCAAAACTTTATACAATGGTTACAAGGTCTTCGTGGTTGGAGAAGTGCTGGAGCCTATTGGGTCATTTTCGTTAATGATGATACAGAGGCTGTCTGGTGGCGCAGCAATGGAAAAAGAAGGTATTGTGTTGCTTTTTGTGGAGGGAGGGGGAAAGGGTGTGGATGAAATCGGAATAGAGGCAGGTGTTTTCTTTTCCGATCTAAGATGCATTACATATCCGCGCAGGCAATAATTGAGGGTGGTGGCCATGTGGAGGCGGCATGGAGAGAGGTGGGGTGATGGGTTGTGTGGAGGGGGTGAGGACAAAATTGTCATAAAACTTTTAGGTTTTGAGTCAAATGAAATTTTGGTCATTTTATGTGTTGTCAACGTCGGAATGGTGTATTAGAGTTATATTGGCACTTTCATTATCTAGTTAAGATTATTTTTGTAATAAAAAATATTTAAGAGTTATATTTACAGTTAAACAATTAGGTAAGTTCAGATTTGGAGCTAGGTTAGTTCCGAGAACATAAATTTTAGAATAGTTGTGCTTCATTGAATTTATTGTTTTAAGAGCATCGGACTTCAGTATTGCTAAATTTGATGACCGTGTATTTTTTCTAGTTTGTGATCATATATTATTTTTTTATTGGATCACCTGACAAGCGGTCTATTATAAGATTATGGACATGTCATTTATTTTTAATCTTATAAATAACATTTGTTAAATTACATACTAAATTTATATATTTTAAAAATATTATATATTTTATATTTTTACATTCAAATACATATTATTATTTATTTTAACTTTTAAAATATAACATATAAATTTTATAAAAAATTCTAATATTTAAGGTAAAAATCACTATGGACTGTCTATAAGTTTAAGGAAAGACCGTCCTTTCTGAAACTTTCTAATTATTTTTTACTTTGTGTCAGGTATAATGGTAGATGAATCATAATTTTATAGTTGTTACAATATATTTTTAAAATTATTACAGTAAATTGACTCCAATAGTTCTAATCTAATTCTTCCGTTAAATAAAATATTCCTCCTCAATTTAATTAAACAAAAGTAACAAAGAAAGACTGAATATATTCATCTAATTATATAAATGAAAGACTGAAGAATCAACCCGGTCGAACAAACCCAAATTTATCACTTTCTCTATTCCTTTAGTCCCCCAGAGAAGTAAAGAGAATGGTACCACTAATTCTTCAATGGGGCCAACTTTTAAAAAAGAACTTTGATTTTTGAGGTTTTTTTCCTTTCCTTTTCCCCTTTCCATTGTCATCCTATATGATGAACAACTTTTCCTCAGATGTTGCCTTTTCCTTTTCCCATTAACTAAAAAGGAAAAAGAGAACGACATTTCCATTTTTAAAACTTGCCTCCATCAAATATTATACATTTCCTTTTAAAAAAAACATACTTTGCATACGGCCTATTTTCTCATTACAAAACAATTTTCATACTTAAATTCTCATTAGTAATTCACAGTCTACATTTTAGCTTTATTCTTTCTTACTTATCTGAATTAAACGAAACTAAATTCAAATTGATCATATTGAAAATAGTATCATTAGAACTAAATTGATTTAGAAAAAAGTGTCAAAATGGCCCTCAATTCCTTGTATAGTGCAGACATGACCTCAATTTTTTAAATGCGAAAAAGACTTGGTCTCATATGAGAAATTGGTCAACGTCGGTGTCGCCGGTTGTTTGAAAATGACCAAAATACCCTCCCAAATTAAAAAAATAAAATATGTAAAATATCTAATCTACCCCTTGCACATTCCATATTTGTTCAGTTTAAGAAAACCATAATCAAGGAAACCCATTGCCCATTCCAATGTGAAATATTCTATTGAACGGCTGGCTCAAGAAGACCCGACATCAATGGGTTCACCAGGTCAGAGTTCAACAGCACCCGCACCATCAACCCGCCCTTCCCGAAGCTCTACTTCACCAAAAATTTGAGAGTAGATATTGGTCACTCGATTCAAGCCATCTGGGAGCAGATATTCGGGTTGAACCGCTCGTCGGCTGACCTAGCTTTGATCAACGACTTCAGTCACGGAAGAGATGTAAAATACCCCCATGAGAGGGATCAAGTGTTCGTCTCGAAAATCGTCCGGTATGGGCATATACCGATTGATTCCGACTGCAACCTACTTAGGTGATCTGCCACTTGATTTTTGCATCCTTTTAATCCTTGATCTCTAGGTTAAATTATTGGAGTAAAAGGATCCACTTTATGAGTCTAGGCTTGGATTCCTTCTTTGAGAGTAAGTACTTGAGTGCTACATGCTCAGAATAAACAACTTTAGAATCAATCAAATATGATCAAAAAAATTCACAAGTAAAAAATCATAGCTAAAAGATCTTTTTCTATTGTTGTGTAGTTGCATTGGACATGGTGATGGCGCGCTAGGGTTAGGGCTTTTGTTCATGGAAGCATGAGATCGACACGCCAGGAAGTGATGAGTGTCAAGGATTCTCATATTTGATTGCCATTATTTTTTGGGATGTTTGACGGCATTGCATGGTTTACATGGAAAAGTTTCATCATGCAATTGGTTGGCATTATTTTTGGGAGAATTTCATGGCTCACATGGAAGGTTTCAAACTGCAACATTTGATTAGCTAGTAGATATTTGCATGGGAAGTTAATCAAGCATGCATGGAAAGATATATTCTCTTTTATATATTTTCATTTTGGTTTGATTCATTTCTTTCTTTCAGTTTTGTTCAATCCCTTTATAAGGTTGACAACATTGGTGTATTGAGATAGAAATTAATTGAATAAAGTCAACAATATTGTTGCATTTTCTTGCGTTTCTTTCCGATAACTTCTCGCTACATCAGTTGGTATCAGAGCCACTCTGATCCCTTCATGGCACGAAGAAATTGACGTGGAGGATTTCCGGAGCTGATTTGGATGAAGTCTATCGATATGAAGAACTCACTGGCATTCATCAGCGGTTGGTCACACTCGTTGAGACGATGGAGAAGTTTCTCCAACAATTTCCAGCGACCCCCGCGTGATCATGGTTGTGGAGGAAGTGCGGACTTCAAGGTGATTCCCGATGATCATGCGCACCTCTTATCACTACCAGATTTCATGGCCGAGCCGCCGCTTGGTGGACACAGACGAAGAATCAATGTGCTCAGATGGGTAAGGCAAAAATTGCATCGTGGGATAAATTGAAGAAGCACATGAAAATTTTGTTCCTCCCGTACACCTATTCCAGTACTCTTTACCAAAGTCTGCAAAACCTCCGACAAGGTGCGAAGTCTGTAACCGATTATTCTACCAAATTTTTCATGTTTCTTTCTCGGAATGACATCACATAGACCGAAGAACAAGTGGTTTCTCGCTACATTGGAGGATTGCGTGTTGCAATCCAAGATGTTTTGAATATGTTCGACCCACTCTCGGTCACCGAAGCCCACCAACGGGCCCTTGCCATTGAACGCCAACAGTCGAGGCGTGTGTTTAACTCGGCTGCGACAACCCGCGTTACAAGTTTAGTTGTACCTTCAGCCTTACCAGTCGCTCAAATGACAACCTCGTCCAACATCAGGGGTGGGATCCGTTGTTTTAGCTGTGGTGAAACAGGACACAGGCGCGATAATTGTCCAAAGAACAACTGACATGGGTTATTCACCGATGACACACAAAAAATATTTGGTGAATTAGTCTATGACGACGATGTCGAGGCCAATGACTATGTTGAGGAAGTGGTAGGCAATGTGGGTCATGCTTTAGTGGCCCGGCGGAGCTTTCTCTCCCCACCAAATCCCAATGATAAGTGGCTCCGGAATAATATCTTCCAATCATCGTGCACTATTGGTGACATGGTGTGCCGCTTTGTCATCGATTCCGAGAGCTGTGAAAATGTCTTAGCCGAGGAAGGCATCACTAAATTGGGCCTCACTCCAGAGAAGCATCCAAAGCCTTATAGGCTAGCGTGGCTATAAATCGGCACCGACGTCACTGTCTTGAAATGGGTCCTGGTGAGCTTTTCCATTGGAACTACGTATAAGGATACTATTATGTGTGATATAGTTGCAATGGATGCTTGTCACTTGTTGCTTGGTAGGCCTTTGAAATTCGACCGACACGTGATGCACGATAGTCTCACCAACACCTATAACTTTCTCTTTGGCGGAAAGAAAATTGTGCTATTGCTGACCAATCCTTCGACAGCCCCGAGTCATCGATCCACTACCACACTGATCTCTCGGGCTGAGTTTGATGAAGAAATGACAGAAATGGGTGTGGTGTTTATTCTCCTTGGCAGATCTACCTCGGATATGTCTATGGTCTTAGATGCGGCCAGGCCACTTTCAAGGAGTTTCGTGATGTCTTTCCGTATGAGCTCCCAGACATGCACTTTCCACTCCATGACATGCAACACTAGATCGATCTGATACCCGATGAGGTCTTTCCAAACCGAGCCCACTATCGGATGAGCCCGGCTGAACATGAGTAATTACGGCACCAAGTTGAAGAGCTCCTTAAAAAAGGCCACATCCGTGAGAGCCTAATTTCGTGTGCGGTTCATGCACTCCTCACCCCGAAGAAAATGGCACTTGGCATATATATGTGAATAGTCGAGCCATTAATAAAACCATGGTCCGATATCTCTTTACTATTTCGTGACTCAACAATTTTCTCGATCAGTTGAGTGGTGCTTGCATCTTTAGCAAGTTGGATTTGAAGAACGGGTACCACCAAATCCACCTTTGACCTGGCGTCAAGTGGAAGACCACCTTTAAGACGTGCAAAGGCCTCTACGAATGGGTAACATAGCCTTTGAGTAGTCTTTTTTACTCTCTTCGACTTCTTCATGTTGACTCTTATCATTATCTTCTTCCTTAGGCTCGGGATCATCCAATTTCTTCCCATTTCTTAGTGTGAATGCACTTGCATTCTCCCTGAGATTCAGTTCAGTTTGGGAGGGTAAACTTCCAGTGGTGAACTTCAACTTTTTTTAATCTCCATAGCTATTTGTGTCATTTGTTCCTCAATGTTCCCAATAATATCCCTTGTCACTTGCAGAAAAGTATTCGTGTTTTTGGCTAAATTTTGCACCACTTCGCTGCTTTGGGCCATACTCTTAAGAACTTTATTCATAGTGACTCTCTGATCATAAGGTGCTGGATTTGTATCACGGCCAACTTGTGCTTGTTTCTGAGCATACATTCCTTGGGTTTTCTAACTCCAACTGAAGTTTAGATGGTTCCTCCATCCCAGATTGTATGTATTTGAAAACAGGTCGTACCTACTTGGTCTCACTGGGTCATCTGCTGATCCATAACATCCATGTTTGGTTGAGGATCATGTAGACTGGGGCATGAATCAGTGTAGTGTCCCATTTGTGAGTGAATTTTTCATTTCATTCCTCAAGCACTCTTCATGGCTAGATCTTTTACTATTGAAATGATTTCATCAAGCTTCTCATACAAATGTGAGGTACCGGCTGCCTTGACTGGTCTAGACCTATCATCATCTTCATTATCCTTGATATGAAGGATAATCTCTTTTGCCTCATCCATGGTTTTACTCAGCGCATATGCATAAAAAAACTTTTTGTCAATAGAACACACGTACCACTATAAAGTAATTAGTGATGAGCTGATATTCAGTAAAACCATGGTTAGGACACTTGCGATATAATTAAACCTATCTCAATAACTCGCAAGACTCTTTCCCCCTTTTTGTGTAATATTGTACCACTTATTGCACATCTCAAATTAGCTACTCTAGACTCGGGGAAAATTTTGTGAAAATTTCTCCTCCAAATCTTCCCAAGTTTGAATTGAACTGGGTGGGAGCTCGAAAATTCATTCACGAGCTTTTCTCTACAAGGTGTGTGTAATGGTGAGTAGTTTAATATAATCCTTCGAATAACCTTGTGGTCGAAGAGTTGCACATACGAGGTCAAATTCATCAAGATGATTATGGGCACTCTCACCTGACATAGCACAAAATTTAGTTAATACTTGTGTAAAACCTTGGTTTAATCTCGGAGTTGAAGTTGATGTCGGGAAGGACAATGCACAAAAGGACGATTGTGTTGATAACGTTCCATGTCTCTTATTTGCTGAGATGGTGGTTCCTCCTCACGTCTCTGTTTGTTAGCCATGTTGAACGGATTTTCGTTGGAAGTTAACTCAAATGAGGAAGATCCATTCAAGGATTTTCTCTACTTCGTTACACTTCGTGCAAGTTTCTCAATCTCTAGAGTAAATATTAGTTCACATTTACAAGAAGAACGAGGCATAAACCAGTAAAATGTAAAAACAAATCAAAGAATTCAGAAAAAATACCACTTAAAACCATTCCCTGAAAGCGGCGCCAAAATTTGATGTGTCATTTTACAGCGAAAAATCGAGCTCCAAGCCGAACTTTTTAGTTAGGATTTTTCTATCGGTATGGGCGTATCGACCAGTATAGCTGCGAGCAAGTTCGTTTCCCAAGGAGATTGGCGGGACTTTTTAATTAATATTTAATCTGTAAATTTGTAACCAAAGTAACCAGATGAGAGTAGTGAATAATAAAAACTCAAAATTGAGAACAAATGAGAATGGAAAATTGTTACAGATTGCAAAAAGATTCAACTATAGTGAGAAAATTCCAGTTCCGATCAATTCCTACTAACTTTCTATCTTGATCCTTAATGCAAAGATGACTTTAAATGCATGCACATAAATTGGTTAGTGTTGCAAACAACTAATCTTTCCTTACCTTGTCGATAGGAGGATGTCTCACTAAAATTTTCTTTATCTAACATATAACCTAAAAGACGCTCTATATATTTAATATGCTAGCAGCATTAACAATGAGAAAGACACAATTCATAACCAACAAACTCTGACGCATGAAAGTTAAATTAAGACTATATTTCACTTCCACTAATCGAACTTAAATCATAATTATGGATGATTTGTTCAATTAGTATTAAATTAACCAACATGCTATTAAATATTGTACACTACTCAATAACATGAAAGCGATCATAAACATTATAATCAAGAACAATAGATGCTAGCATGCAATCAAAGGATAAAAGCTAATTAGATCTCATGAGAATCGACGTTAGTACTTCCTTGATCTTTACCGAAAAATTAATCTTCAAAAGCATAAAAAGAAATAATGAAAATTGTCTAAATTGAATGATGAAAACCTCTAAAACGTGAATACAGTTTCGGCTCAAAAAAACTGTGTGCCGGCATCTATGCGTACGAATGAAAATCTCAGTGCATGGAAAGTTACTACAGTCAAAAGATAGACAATGAATAAAATATGTCCTTCTTCATTTACATACAATTCAAAGAGATAGTAAAATATCCACTCCTAAAAGTTATGAGTCTTCAAATCAATTCAGAATTTTTTTAAACTGTATTTTGACTTGGCATAATTGAGCAAAATAATCTCTATCGTAATTCTTTCTTCAACACTTTCATTTTCCTATCCTCTTCCATCCCCAAGCACAAATGGCCACTTCTCTCATGTTTCTGGAATTTTTTTGGTATTGAGTATATCAACCAAAAACTGCAACAACTTGACAATTCGGCATCTAAATCTCTAAATTGTTGTAAGGTTCCAAATAACACAAAATTTTCAAGAATATAATCAACATTTCATCTTAATAAAAACCCAACACATACGGTAAAATCAACCCAACCAGTCAAAATTAAAAATATTGGAAAGTTTAGGGGATAACTTCAAAATTTCTATAAAAAAAAGAATATACATTTGTCTTCTCCAACACCTGACTGGAGACTCTGACGACTTCCAATTAAGTAATTTCATTGGGTTTTATTTTTTGCATCTTTGGTCTTTTATTTGTCGCCGATTTGCCGCATTTCAATTTTGAATTCATCATGTTTCAATTTTAGATTGGATTTTGCGTTTAATGCTTCCTAAGTTGAAATCATATTCGTCGTTCATTGGTCGCGGGTTTACAACAATGAAGACTCTAAGTAGTTAATGACAGAAGCTCTGGAATGTTGAATTTGTCGGCTGGGTTCGATGTGTCGAAAATCACGGCGAAGAAGACTGTTCACCGTCAAAAATGGCTATCTTCCTAAACATACAGGCAGAATAGGTAAATTATATCGTAGACCTAGGATATCTTAAAAGATAGTGTCCCAAGTACATTAATTATCTAAAATAATTGGTATTTATCTCTACCTAAATAATAGGAAGTGAATTTATATTGATTAACTTATTATTATTACCCCATTCATTTACCGGGGATAGGATGAAAAAAAATGTATCCCCAATGTGCCGTTTATGAATTGGGCATAATGTATATCGTCTTAGATTAGGATAAAGATGGAGTATTAGGCCGGTTAATTGGGTATAAGCTAGGCCACTACAGTATTGGGCCACAAGAGATTTGTTTGAGCCAATTTAAGTTGTGTTTGGCAAGGGTTTATAAGTGTTTTGCTTATAGGTCAATCACCTTTTTAGTGATTGGTAAACTCGTAAAAAAATCTTATTTAAGAAAAAGAAACTATTTTTAGGGGAAAAGCATAAACTGATCTCCCCTTCTTTAAAAATAAGCCAAAATACGCCAATTTTGCTTATAAGCACAGTTCTGCCAAACACATCCTTAAATGGATCTATTTGTAATTGAACTCATAATAAATTATTTTATTTAAAATTAATACAATGTCAAAGTAAAATCTTAACGAGTCCGTCTTTTGAAAGACGGTTTTTTCATAAGTCATGGAAAGACCAAGGTTTAAAGTGTAAATTAGAAGAAATGAAGATAAAATTTTCAGATTATATAAACCGAGTTATAAAATTTATAACTACTACACATTGCATAATAAAACTTTAATATTACAACAAAGACCTTTTACCATTTATTATTATAATTAAACCTCGTCTTTCCATAAGTCTATGGAAATACCATCTTTCCCAAGACTTTCTCAATCCTAACACCCCAATTTTGAATCTTAAAAAATCAAATAAAAATTAATGATCAAATAAAAAATAAAATATATATCAAATTAAAAATATTTAAACATAAAATACACATCAGTAAATACACATCAAATTAATATAGTTATACATCAATTAAAAAATTAAAATACTTCATAAAAAATATAATGTTAAAATACACATCAAATAAAAATAGTATGTATAGAATAAAGATACTAAAAAGTAACCTCTAGTTAGAATAGGTAAATCAAATAAATACACTAAAAACACATCAAAACAAAATATTTAATATCAATTTAAAACAACAAAATACATATCAAATTAAAATAACTAAACATCAAATAAATGCACTAAAAATTACATCATGGGCAGAAGTCACAGTGAGAAAGGGCTCTATATGTTGGATCGTGGTGAAGTAGCCTTGATTTGCTTTATTCCGTGTAATAAGAGTTGGGTTTTTTTTTTATTTGTAGCATGCCTAACTTGGACACATGTCCAACATATTTATTTCTTTTTTAAAATTAATCTGGGATCTTATATGTTTTCTCTCGTTATATAAACTCATGATTATGTCCTTGTGTTATGGTAAAAGGTCAGAAATCGCCTTTTGATGAAAAATGGTACCAAAACATACTTTTCCTGCATTGGACTTGGTTCCTTATGACTTGTGGGGGTCTTCCCCTAATTACCTGGAAATGGATTTCCTTATTATGAGATTTTTGTTGATGATTTTTTGCAGTTTACTTGGATATATCCACTTCGTTGCAAATCCTTTTCTTTTCTTCTTTTTTTAATATTTACTTCTAGTTTTAGTTTCAATTACTTGTATAAAGTAGTTATCTCCTTATATTAAAAAAAATCAGAGTGATGGTTATACTGAATTTCTTAACACTTGCCTACACATTCATTTTCCCTCAAAGAGAAGAGCATGCATCATCAGATGTCATGTTCTTATACGCTCGAGTAGAATGTGTGTATGGAGCGCAAGCACATGCATATTATCGAGTTGGGACTGACTATACTCTTTCATTCATATCTTCTATTATCATATTGGGATGATACTTTTGCTACTGTGATTTTACACTATCAACCTTCTTCATACACGTGCTATTCAGAATGAGGTTCCTTTCGGGGTCATTTTTTGTCTCATTTTGGTATACTACAATTTTAATCCCTTTGAGTGTGAAGGGTATCCTTTTTTCAGCTCTATGCAGAGCACATGTTATCTCTACATAGTATCCCGTGTATGTTCATTGGATATAGTGCTCAGTACAAGGATTTTTGGTGCTTGAATTCCACCACAAATCATGTTTACGTCACTCACCATGCTCGATTCGGCGATCTTTGGTTTCTATTTACTTCTGTAGAGAGCATTGATTTTGAATTTTCTTCCCTCGATATTTCTGTCTTTATTGATCCTGCCTCTCTTGGTCCTTTTCCAATGATATCCTCCACTCTTTCGCCTATGACCCATCTTCCCCTTGTTTCATGTGCTCCACTGATCTAGCACCTCCGATTTTGTTCATTGTTTCTTCGATCACTATTCTGAAGACTTCAGTTTGTTCTCTCCTTTATCGGTTTCCTCTTTTGCGGGTTCTTCTTTGTCATCTGCTGTTCCGTCACCCGCTCGTACTCATCAAACGAATATT
This sequence comes from Rubia tinctorum, assembly GCA_032355605.1. Lineage (NCBI taxonomy): Eukaryota > Viridiplantae > Streptophyta > Magnoliopsida > Gentianales > Rubiaceae > Rubia > Rubia tinctorum. Next base: position 11,355 of record JAULKM010109133.1, read on the forward strand.
CAAACTTTGGATGACTCCAAGCAACCTCAATTTTTTTTACTACGATGTCACTGAGTTTCTTCCTACTCTTGTTGCTCAGATTGAACCTCATAATTATCATTTTCTCTTCATGATGCACATTGGGTTGCCGCTATGGATAAGCAGATGACAGCTCTTCATTATAATCATACCCTCTCCATCCTACGTCAAATTGCAGAGAGAGAAAATGGGGTATTTTCTAAAGTGAAAAATTGGAAAAAGATGGCAAAACGCAAGTTTTGAAATGGCAAAAGGCTGACTGGTAACAATGACATGCTTAATGTTAATTATAGAAATTTACAATCATGTTACACATTAATACTACTCTCCAAATTTACAAATTTGTCACTAAATGTTTCATTACAAATAAAAGAATGAGCCATTTGGGGTACTGCCCATCTTTTTTCTGGAACGTCAACTTCAACTTCGTTAGCAAGACCAGAAGAGGGATTCATGAACAGTCTATGAAGAACACAAAAAAATTAAACACCCATAAAAACACCACAGAAAAATAACATCCAACAAGAACAAAGCAAACACAAAAATAATATGAAACACCCACCAAGAACACACAAAAAAATAAAATGCCCCACACTGTTAAGGCTCAGATCAGAGGAAAAATAAAACAACACCATCAATCGAAACACCAGAGAATAATATATCTCAAATATAATCCATTCTAAGCTCAATAATCCCTAATAATAAACCTAAGAAAATGAACAAGTAATATATATATATATATCAGATCTCGTAAAATAACGACATTCACAACTATAACAATGGAGAAATCAGTTGTATAAACTTATCTTCGAAAAACAAAAGCAAAAGAACCATAACCAAAGAAAAAACAACATCAATTCATACGAATCTATCCAATACTCAAGCAACAAAAAAGAAACATGCCATAAAATTCAAAGAGTCAATCTCTTCAAAAATAGTCTTTCCATGAGTTATGGAAAGAACATGGTTTAAACTTCAAATTAGAAGAAATCAAGATAAATTTATAAATATTGCACATTGCATAATAGATTTTTTGCAACTAAAACTTTTTACCTTTCTATAATTATAATTTAACCGCGTCTTTCCATACGCCTATAGAAATACGGTCTTTTCCAAGTCTTTGCCTTAACTAAAAACCCACAACATAAAACATAAAATCATGGAGACCAACAACTAACTTTCAAAAATGACTTGGTCTTCAAGGCTTTTCCAATACAAACGCAAAGTTACATATTGAAGATAAACGTCGCAACAATGACGAGCAACTAAATTAAACCTATGAAAGAGGAGTAAGCAATGAGGGAATTCTTAAAGGCTAGGGTTTGTTGCAAATCGAAGAGGAAGGCAGAGAGGAATTGAGGCAAAGAAAAGGGTGAAACTGACAGAAAGAAAAGAGAGGAATTGGGAGAAAGAAAATAGAGGAATTCAACTTTGGTATTGGGATAAGGCAGAGAGGAGAGGAAGTAATAATTAAGGCTGGGTTTGAATGAGAGAGGTGTGAATGAGAAAGAAAAGAGTCCAGGATGGGAAGACAAAAAGGAGCCCACATGTGTCTCCGTTATGATCTTGCTAATTGAATTAAAATTGACAAAAGAATCCCTTGAATTATTGAGAATGAGAAGAGAAAGAATGTTTAACTACAAAAAGTAAAATGCACAATTTGTGATCTTTCTACAATGAAGATTACCCTCAATTAACACCTTAATCACACATTTATACTCCTAGCTTCCCTCTTCAACTTGATTGGAGCAGTTGTTCTATTAATTTGTTGCAGACCTATGGTTCGCAACCATTTGGGTGTTGTCATCGTGTGTCCCCGTTCTGATGAAGAACTTTTGTTGGTTTTAATTGGTATGAACTTCTAGTTTTTCCCTTTTATCTCGTGACATTCCATTCCCCTTTTTTGAAGTTTGACCTTGATCTTGGAATTGAGGAACTAATTTTGAATTCTAGAAAAAAACTGCCCTCGAAAATGGTATGCAACAAACTTAGGTTTCATATTATATCGAAATTGAATGAACCAAACCAAAGAATACCAAGAAATTGCATCCGGGACAAGAAATTGCATGCACCAGGAAGCAAATTAAAATTTGCACGCTGATGATTCTTGAGCATGCACAACACTCTACAACATCTTATCTGATTGATTTTTCCTCCAGAATTATTGGATGAATAACATTCTCTGAATCAAATAGTGTCTCTGGAAAATGACTATTTGAACCTGAAGTGGATAATTCTGAACAACTCCCCAAGGAATTCTCAAAAATCACTATCGATTATAGCTTATATGCAGGTTTTCCCAACTAATATTCATAAACATATGCTTCACCCTGCTATCTTTCTATCAATGCACCCCCATGACATTCCTTATATCCCAATCCAATATCTGAGCATCAATTATAGAAGTATCATATTTCAAAGGAGTAACTGTCAACCAAAGCGTGACAGAAAGAAACAGCGACAACAAGAAGCAGGATTACATGAGCAATATGCACACCATTCCCTATATTCCACCTCGAATTACTCACCCAATCACTCTTACCAAATAGCTAATCAACAAAAAAAACATAATCCTAAGCCTCAGCATCCAAACATAGGTAATCAATTCTAAAAACTCTTCAAATTGGGATACTTTATAAACACCATTTAAAGCCATTGAGATCGCCACTAGAAACAGGGGTATAACAGAAAATGGAAGCGTAAGAAATACTATATTTTGCGAAAATACCAGCAACTAGTAGATCCTTTTTGCTCCTGAACTCCAGACATGGTAAAGATCCGGAATGACAATTGACATGACATCAAACTTGAGCAGAAGATTGGTCGAATGTTGACCATTAACTCTAGTGCTACAATTCATTGAGTCATAGTATCGTATTCAACCATATTCTTATTTTCCTTGGGCCATAAAGATCACAATTTTTTCTCTCTGGTAGGATACATAGAAGGAACTTGGGTGCTCTGAGAATTTTTGACTGAATCTCTTCAAACACCACAACCATCTCAGATGGTATCATTGTTGATTGCCATTTTTCCACCATTGCAAGATATGCTTCCACTCCTCATTATATAAACATCTTCTTTGAAATCGATAGAAGGATCAAAATGTATCCTCCATAGCACTTTAGAAATGTGAAAATCCCAAGTATCCTTAAGGCACAATACGCTACAAGAAAACCTCTGCAAACTGAGATATACACTGTCCGCACATTCAACTTCAAGAAATTTCCTAGCCCCTGTTACCTTAATATCAATTTCTAAAGGCATGAGTTCTTTGAGCTCTTTCACATGAACACTCCAAATAATGAGTACTGATATTCCTTTTATGAATTTAATAGTAAAATGGACCATTTTCCCTTTTACATGATCTATTGTGTCCAAAGTTCCCCTGAACTGCACACTAATACCACATTTAAAACTAGTTATCATCTCTACCAAAGACTGGGGAGCCCTTTTAGCAGTACCTATTCCCTTTCTCCAAAATCCAAAATCATTATAAACTAATATGAACTGTAAAATTTTGTTTGCACCAATCCTTCTAACCAACAAATTGAAATCACTCTTGGACTTGTCTACGTGATTTGTTCCAACCCCTTCTTGATTCCTTTCCGCTGGAACCCCCTCAAAACATATAACACTACCATTAATATTATGAGCTTCAAACCACCCCACATTTCATCAACTAAAAATTTACCATTTAAATCCCTTAGTCCTATTGATTTTTCCACTTCCGCTTCATCATGAATATAAATGCAGACATCAACAAAATCTTCAACAATATTTAGGTCATCATCTTGATCCCTAATTTCAACAAATTCTGAAAAATCCTCTTCTTCCTTATGCTCAACCATATCAGCATTATTAAGTACCATAGGAACATATTCATTGAACTCAAACTGACATCAATATGAATTTTACCTTTTTTAATTGAAGAACTACGTTCTTCAGCCAGATTCTCCACATAATTTTCTCTGTCGCACTTGTTCACATGATTTTGCGTCATTGACATACACACTTAGAGGTCTTCTTTCATAGATAAAATATCTTCTTTGATTTCAGCCAAGTCTTTTACAGTTTTATCCATTGAATTATGATTTTTTTTATCATGAAGCTCGACCCGATGCCATAGTTCTTGAATTTCAGCAGTGAACTTTGATTCCAACTCTTTGAGTTTCATCTCTACATTAGGTAAACATATGTTTTCCTCCATTGATGCCCGAGAATTTTCATCTTCTTCTTGAGAACTATTAAGCAAGTTCAACTCCTTGAGTTCTTCCATTCCAGTATCCAGAGTCCCAGCCTCCATTTGCATACTGAGCTCGTAGATTTCGTCGATTTGTTCAACATTTTTCTCCGGCTGAACTTCCACTGAATCCACACATTCCGATATCGCTCAAATCACTGAAAACACGTAGTCGTCCACCAATGCAGAACTCATTTCTTTTCTTGGGGGTTTATGAGATAATCGTTCCTCCAATTTCCAAAGGTTACAAAGAGCCAATAAGTAAATTCATTCAAAAATACTTGTCCACCGTAATTTTCTTGTAACCATTGAAACTAATATTGTACATCTCCTTCCAAATATGGTTGTAACATCATAATTTTCACATCATCTGGAAATATTGAGAATACCTCATCATACAGCTCCAACCATGACCTCAGATTGTGGCCGGAAAAAGATGGAAAATCCATCGCCTGAATATTTGAGGATCGCAGAGAAACCAGCCATCGATCTCGAACAAATCTTCTGCAGAGGAGCGTTGACTCTGATACCACTTGTTATGCTCCTGCTAATTGAATTCAAATTGACAAAAAAAACTTTGAATTACTGAGAATGAATGTTTAACTACAAAAATATAATGCACCATTTGTGATCATTCTACAATGAAGATAACCCTCAATTAACTCCCTAATCACACCTTTATACTCCCAGTTTCCCCCTTCAACTGGATTGTATCAGTTATTCTGTTAATTTGTTACAGACCAATGGTTTGCAACCGTTTGGCCATTGCCATCTTGTTTCCCGTTCTAATGAAGAACTTCTTTTGATTTTAACTAGTAGAGTACCATCGCGCGTTGCACGATATTATTAAATAATATATTAGTATTAATTTTTATGTACATTTTGCGTCTTACATTTAAATTGAAAACAAAGTTTATTTAAAGTTTTAAAGTTTTGTCATCTAAGGAAAACTATAGCATGATTTATGAAGTGAAATAATTAATTTTGTTTGAAATCGTTAAATATTGAATACAATAAAAAAATGATTATTTTTATAATATTTCATTCAATTTTTTTAAAATGTAATTGCTTATATGTTGAGATTCATTTTAAAATGTTATTACAATTATGTGAATCTCAATGCAATAAATAAAAGTAAATATCAAATGACCTTATTAGTCTTACTAATTATAAAATATCCTCATTTAACATTTAGTCGGTCTAAAACAAAACTTTGTCATATATTATAAACAAATAATATGAATACATAATTTTATCAAAAGTACTACTATATCATTGTATAAGGGGTGTGTCCCCTCCAAGATAATCTTGGCCATCTTTTCTCCATTAATTCTTGCATTTTCCCCTCTAAACCTTTCAATCATGGATTATCCGTATTCCCCCTTTGATTACGATTAATTTCATGGTTAAAGTTCCAGTATTTTTCAAAATTTGATGCGTAGGGTTTACTTTTGTTGGTCGACTTTCAAGATTATTGGGTGCGAACGGATTGAAGGATTTAATCCCCGATTGATGGTGTTTATATTCAGTGATTTTCCTGGATTTGAATGCTATTTTTTCTGAAATTAAATTTGCAGAGGGGTGTTTCTTAATCCTATTTGAGACGGGTTAAAGATCAGATTTTTTAGGACGATCAAACACAAATTGTGAGTCCGATCTGCCAGGGGTTATCATCAGACCAATTGCGACATATCAGGTTGGGTTTAAGCCCAGGACTGTGATCAGAATACACACATGTTGCTGCGTATTTTTCTTACAATTAGGCTGTTTAATGAGATTTTACTGAAGCTTCTTGAATCTGGAATCATGGAATTTCAGAATCTATTATGTCGTAAACCAAAGTGGAACGAAATTCTGAACAAGAGTGCTAGACCCCTAAGTCATCCAGATCTGAAACTTGAAAAACATGACAATCTTGTTCTCGGAAAAGATGAGAAATATGAGGAGAAAGTCGTTAACCTATATGGTATTTTAGGTTGCTGCCTGGGGATTTTTGTAGGCTTGTAGAACTTTAGATTGCTTGCGCAGAGTTGGAATAAGCCATGCTCGGTCTCTTTTGTAGGGAATGGTTATGTCCTATTCAAATTTAATTCGGCAGAAGATAGAGATTCAATTTTTGAAGGAGGAGATTACCACATTTTTGGCAAAAAGGTGTTCTGGAAAAAATTACCGGAACAAGGAGGTTGGAGCAGCAGCACAAGTTGCTAGCTATTGCCCCAGTTTGGGTTAGATTAATAGATTTGCCACACCCACTTTTGCATCCGAAAGCTTTGGGCAAGATTGCGTCGGCACTAGGAGACCCTATTTGTATGGATAATCGCACATGCGATAGGAAGGGGAATGTTGCGAGAGTGCTTGTAAATATGGATACATCCACAATTTACAAGACGAAGATTGTTGTAACTAGAGCTGATGGCACTGTACATGAGCAGGATGTGAAGGTAGAAAACTAGTCAAGATATTGTGAAAATTGTCATGCCATTGTCCACTATATGTCGGATTGTCAAGAATGGAGAAATTGGAATCTTGAACAAAGAAGGAAGATCAAACTAGAGGCAGAAAAGAAAGCCCAAGAGGAAGGAATTAAGGAGAAGGAGGTCACAAAACCGGAATCAACTAAGGAAGAAACCAAGGAGAACAAGGTGGAAAAGAAAGCACGGAAGCATCGGACAAACATGATGAGGAATGGAAAATTGTTGAAAATAGAAAGAAGGCAAATTATGAGCAGCAAAGTAGCTCCAAGTGTGGCAAGGGTACTAAGCAGCCATCCTCTTCAAACTCATGTAATTGGAGAGAGTTGGAACACATGCATGAAGAGGAGTCGGATGATGGTGATGAAGACTCAACATATGAAGCGACAATAGACTATTCGGAGGAAGATTACGAAGTAGATGATGTGGAGGATGCAGAATATGATGATGAAATAGATGATTATTATGAAGAGGATATGGAGGAGGTGCAAAGAAAATTACTTGAAAATTTTGTGAAAGGGTTTGTTACAAAAAAAATGTAGCAGCAACGCATAAAAGAAATGAAGGGAGAGACAAAGGAAAGGTCTGGGTAGGAATTGTTGATCTTTTGCTGAGTAAGAGTAGCAACACAGAATATGGAATTTCTTAGCTGCCTGGGTACAGATTATGTTTGAGCAAGGAGAAATAGGAAAATGCACAGAAAATTTTGAATTTTTTTATGAGGGTACCATGCATCTGGAAGCCCTTGGAGGAATTTTTTGGGGGGGTTTCACCATGCAGTTTTCTTAGTAGCTAACGGTCCGGGGAAATGTCCTATGGGCCGTAGCGGTGTTTCATTTTGCTTGGCATTTTCACTTGAGCATGTTTCACATGGTTTGTTTTATTTGTGGCTCACTTTTGGAGGCTGTGAACATTTTGTCATAGGCGGCCTACCAGCATTGGCTCCCGTATGCAGTTCCCATTTGGGAGGCGAAATATTATTTACCTAAAAAGATGCGAACATTTTGTTATTTCAGATTATGTGCTTCTTTAGATTTTTTTTAGTGATATATATAGTATGAGATATTTATGATTTTAAATATATTTTTAGAAGTTATATATTTTAACAAATTATGATTGATTATATATAGTAAAAAATTAAAATCAGTAACATATTATAATATTAGCGTATTATTTTTAGATAACTTGGGTATAGATTAGTAAAAAATAACTTCAATATCTCAGGTTAACAGCACGAAGTAAACAATTTTATATTATATAGTGCTTGAGATTAGCATGAATTTCCAGTTTTGCCCTTTCATCTCGTGACAGTCTCCGTCTCGACTGGATGGATACCTTTTTTTTCCCCTTTTTGGAGGCTTATTTCTTACCCTGCTGCTCTGCACGCTTACTTTGAAGGTTCTTTTCCTGGACTTATTCAGCATATCAATTATTGATGCGCTTTCTTGCCATTTTGACGGAATCGCGAGCCCGTTATTCTTCTTCAACATAATTCACCTTCTCCCACTGAATCTGAATTGGTAAAAATGTCACAATCAGTCATCTCTCCAGCCAGTTTCCATGAAAGCAGAGCTACAGTAATAATTATGACTCAGTCAACGACGTGCTCCTATTCTCTTCCTCCCAACTCTCAAGGAAATCCAATCATTTTGCATACTCGCCATCTTCATAATTTTCATGCCTGCAAGTTCACAAGATGAAAAACCAGCTGATTTCAGCCTTTATTTGGTAAAAGAATACAAAAAGAAGTGATCGTTTATGGCTGAATTCAGCCATTTCACCATTCTTCTGCTTCTACTGGTATTTCTTGGTCCCTCCATAACAGGTAAATTTCAAGAATTTTGGTTGATAAATCTTCCTTGGTCAATTTTGGTAGTTCGATGCGTTCAATTTTGCTAAGTACTCTATATTGTCTAATTCAATGGTGAAGAAATAGCCAATGCCGCTGCATTATTTCGTCTGGTGAACAGTTGCAAGGAGACGATATGGCCGGCGATTTTTGCCAACAGCCCAGCTCAAAATCTTTCCACCATGGGCTTTACTCTTGCATCCGGGGAGTCAAAGTCTATTCCGGCGCCGTCTTCATGGGGTGGCCGCATTTGGGCTCGGACTCACTGTTCTCATAACTCCACCGGTGGATTCAGCTGTCTCACCGGCGATTGTGGCTCTGGTACGGTGGAATGCGGCGGACTAACTGGTGTTCCGCCAGCAACGCTTGCTGAGTTCAAGCCCGATGGATTTAATGGCATGGATTTCTACGATGTCAGCTTAGTCGACGGATTCAATATTCCCATGCTTGTCGTCCCACTTGGCAGTGAAGTTAATGGAGCCGCCTGTAGTACCACGGGATGCGCCGCTGACCTGATCGGAAGTTGCCCTAACGAGCTGAAGATGACCGATGGAGGGGGCAAGACCTTGGCTTGCAAGAACCCTTGTCTAGCGTTTAGGACGGATGAATATTGCTGTGCCGGGGCTAATGCTTGTAAGCCGACAAATTATTCGCAGATGTTCAAGAAAGCGTGCCCTCAAGCCTACAGCTACCCAATGGATGATGCTACGAGCTTATTCAGTTGTTTTGGTTCCATCTACGACATTACCTTCTGCCCTGCTCCCAATGCCAGGTAAAATTGTTCACTATGAATGTTTACTATCTGTGATGATCATTGTTCCGTTAGATTCTTATAAATGTGAATTAGTTTGATCTCAGGCTAAGTTCTTGTAGATTTAACTTCACTTCAATTCAGTTCAGTTGTTATTAGTATTACATTGTACTGAGTTCAGTTCAATTATAAAGAACGGAGCCTACTTTCCACCAAAGACTTAGTTGTGCATACATCTAGTCAAGGTTGAGAGCTGCATCTAAAACTAATTGGCATAGTTGAGTACATTTATGTTATGGTGGTGCATTTATGTTTAGGTGGCCATGTGGGATAGTTACAACAGGCTTCCCGCATGTTTCAAAATGGACATGTCAAACCCGGGCTTTGATACTATGTTAAAAGATCTTGGAGCTCCATCTTAAAACCAGTTCGTTTTAAGTGGAGTCGGCCCAACAACTTATTTATTTTTTTGATAAATTCTTTTGAGGTGCCGATGTTGGATAGTTTCAACAGTTATCTGAACCTAAGCTTCCAAAATGAAATGACAATGCCATTCTTCTGATTCTGTATACTCTATGACTCTATTGTAGCCAACATGTTTCAGTAGATGCAACAAGCATACTCAAGCCGGGTGATCAGTTGGACTCTACGTCAAAACTTGTTTCTCAAAGTGGGAATTTCTCATTAGGTTTCTTCATGCTCCCGAACACAAAGTTTAGCTACCTAGGAATATGGTATACAGCTAGGCCAGAAAGAAGAGTATGGGTTGCCAATCCTAACTCTCCAATAGTTAATGCCAATAATGATACACAATTAGCTATGGACAGCACCGGAAATCTCACACTTTTTAGTAGAGGGAATTTTGTTACAGTTATTGCTGGTGAAGCTGTGACCAACAATAATACAATAGCAGTCTTGTTGGATTCAGGCAATTTCGTTCTTAAGGATTCAGGAGCTAGAAACCGCACTTTATGGCAAAGCTTTGATCATCCCACTGATACACTACTTCCTGGTATGAAACTTGGCTTCAATCTTACGACTTCACAAAACTGGACGCTAGTTTCTTGGCTAAGTAATGATGTAGCAGCCTCAGGGGCTTTTACAATGAGCTTGGAAAGAACTCGGGATTCAGGGGAGATTGTCATTCGTAGGCGAGGCGGGGCTTATTGGACTAGCGGTCCTTGGAGCAATCAAGGTTTCCCACATTTATCTTCATTAAACGACCCCTCTAATCCAGTTACCTACAAAGCTGACTTCACATCTGCCAATGATGGCATGTACTTCACCTTTGGAGCTACTAGTAATTTGGCAATGCTAACATTGTTATCAAACGGGCACATTATGAATGACGAAATTAGAGATGTGGCTCCTTTTCCGAAGTTTTGCTATGGATATGAGAACGATAATGGATGTGTTGCTACAGAAAATCCTAGTTGCCGAAGCAAAATGACCACATTTGAATTAAAGAGTGGGGATTTTTCGGGGGGTGCATCAGATTCAAACGATGCTTTTAATTCAACCATTAGCCTAAGCGATTGTATGGAAAGGTGTTGGAAGAATTGCAGCTGCAATGGCTTTGCAACTAACAACAATGGCACTGGCTGTATAATGTGGATCAATACTAAATTGTTTCAAGTATACGAGTCTGATGCAGTAGTCCAAAAATATGTTTTGGTTACGAAGAAATCATCAAAAGGTAAGTAGATTTATATTTTACATGAATGATTGTCCAAATTATGCACTTCTATACGTGTGCTTTCCTTTCTCTTTTCCTCGATCGATTTAAACTAGGATGTCTCATTTCACCTTTATTCCTTGGATATGGTTAGTATGGCTCCGGATAGTTATTGCTGTTTCAGTGGGGATTGTAGTATTGCTGCTTGGCTTTGTATGTTATATCAAGATTAAGAAGCGTAAAGCAAAAGGTACTCATCGTACTCCCCTCGTTTTCTTAATTCAAGCTTGTTGGATGTTCTCTAAACATATGCATTTTTTCGGAACTATAGAACAAGAGAAGCGACTGCGCGATGAATATTTACATCAGCTAACACAATCAGACAGCTTTCAGAATGTCGGTGAAATACGAAAAAATGGAAGAGAAGGTGACTTGAACATGATGAGTTTCAGTTCAATAGTGGCGGCTACAAATGACTTCTCAGTAGAAAACAAACTTGGACAAGGTGGTTTTGGACCAGTCTACAGGGTGAGCTATAGTTTTACATTGATTATTATATTTGACTATTTGAGTACATATGTTTGCATGTAATATGGTAGATTGTATGTAATTTTCCCTCTAATTTTTTTTTGAAAAAATTACTACATGCTCATAGTTTTAGTGCAATGACAGGGAAAATTACTCGACGGTCCTGAGGTAGCTGTTAAAAGGCTTTCAAGGTCATCCGGGCAAGGTTTAGTAGAGTTCAAAAATGAACTGATCCTTATCTCCAAGCTACAGCACACAAATCTTGTTCGGGTTTTAGGATGTTGCATTCATGAAGAGGAAAAAATGCTAATCTACGAGTATATGCCTAACAAGAGCCTGGATTTCTTCCTCTTTGGTTAGTAGCATTTGAACTTTAATTATCTGCTTTGAATTCTCACGAGTTAACATGTGAAGAAAACATTACTCATACCCTTCTAAACGTCTCTTTGACAGATAAAGATAAAAAGGAGCAACTAGATTGGCATACGCGATTTAATATCGTCGATGGTGTTGCTCAAGGACTGTTGTACCTTCATAAATACTCCCGAATGCGAGTAATACATAGAGATTTGAAGGCAAGTAA
>JAULKM010109142.1:0-23472 GCA_032355605.1 Rubia tinctorum
CGCCCCCCCGCTTTTAACTTGGTTTTTTGCCTTAGGTCAAATAACCGAGGTAAAAAGTTCTTTTATCTTGGTTCTTTTTTTCGAAGTAAAAAATAACTAATGCCTCATTTATAAAAAAAATGAGGTAAATATTAGGTTTTTTACCTTGGTTGTAAGGTAACCGAGGTAAATATTATTATAAATCAAAGTAAATAGTCTAACCGACGTAGGTGTGATGTCGGAAACATGTGTCTATCAGGCAGTATTAGTCATTAGTAAAATTACCGACATCGCACTACTAATCAGTTTGATCAGATATATAATGACGTTAAGGAGCGACGTCACATATATTGGGATTTGGTAAGTATTATCTGGTCCTTTGACCAAATTCGACCATAATTCCCAAAATTTTCTTCCAAATTCCAAGATGGCTCTATAAAATCCAATTTCTCATTGTTGAAGGACGGCAATAGGGTTGTGAGTTGTGCTATAACTCGTCACTCAAGTAGCAAGTAAGTATTTCATGCCTAAATTTGTATTTTTCATCTTCAATTTGGGTTCTATGTTAGAGTTCAATTGATATGAGAGGATGTGTTTAACTATAGGTTGATTGAATGTAGGTAATGCATAATTATATATGGTTGATGTTATATGTGTATGCATGGGAACATGATAATTAATGTTTTCATTGACACGCACATACACACACCCAGATATATATATATATATATATATATATATATATATAATCCCTTCGTCCCAGCAGTAATGTCATATTTGTTTTTTTGACGGTCTTCAATGACCATGTTTGACCGTAATATCTCTAGCTACGTATACCAATTTCGCATAAAAATTGATATTAGAAAATATATGTTAAGATGAATCAACAATATCTCACATGATATATTTATTATATATATATTTATAAATTTCTATTTATAGTCAAAGTTTACCAAAATTTACTTTGAAAAAGTAAATATGCCATTACTGGTGGGACAATGGGAGTATGTATATATGATGCTCTAATCAATATATATGTAAGGAATCCATGAATTGAATGAATGTAAGTGTATATATTTGTTGCTAATTAAGATAGAATCCTAAACAATGTGTACTTATTATTGTAATGTAGAAATGGGTAAAACTCAGTGTTTTGATGAAGATCAAACAAGTGAGGAGTATCAATATTTTGTAGCTAACTTCATTAAATATGCACTCGTGAAGGCTATGAAGGAGAATGTGTTGTATGTGTATTGTCCTTGCAAGAATTGACGGAACACCCTATTCATGAAGATGCAATTTTTTTGAAAGATGACTTATGTATACGGTTTTGATCCAACATACAAAATTTGGTTTTGGTATGGGGAGAATGTGGATGAGCATACTATAAATGAAGTAGAGGCCGAGAAGGATGATTGGATGGATGAGTTAGTTGAGGAATATTGTCAAGAACTACAGTTGCAATCCTAAAAGGCTTTCAGACTTCCACGAACATAATGAGACACTTCTATACGATGGATGCCCCGAAGAAATGACAGTATTGAAGGCTACATTGCGGTTGATGAATGTGAAAACTAATTATTCCTATAGTGTTGTTGGGTTCTTTAGTTTGTTGAAAGTGTTGAAAGCAATGCTTCAGGTTGGCAATAGAATACCAAAAATGGTATATAAGGCAAATAAGATGCTATGTTGGATAGGCATGGATTATTAAAAAATACATGCTTGTCGGAATGATTGTGTCTTGTATATGGGAGATCACATGAATGTAGAGAAATGCCCTAAATGCACTGTTCTCAGGTCCAAATTCAAGGAGATTGACGTTGATGGAGAAATTGGAAATCAGCAGATGAAAAAGGTTCTTGTCAAGGTTGTTTGGCATCTACCTATGATTCCTCAACTGAGATTTTTTTTTGACAATCCTGAGGATGTTAAGAATTTGATTTGGCATGCAGATAGGATAGTGGTTGATCCTGGAGTCATTAGTTATCCGATCGATGGTGATCAGTGGAAAAAGATAGGTGCGGCATTTCCCATCTTTGGGAATGAGCCACGTAACTTGAGGCTTGGTTTGTGCATGGATGGAATAAAACTGTTTGGTACTATGAACATCAATCACGGTTCTTGGCCGGTGATGATTTAAAACTTTCCCCCATGGTTGTGCATGAAAGAAAGTACATTATGTTATCTCTAATTATCTCCAGTCCTAAGAAATCGGCGAACGATAGCGATGTGTACATATTCCCCTTGATGGATGACCTTAAAAAGATGTGAGATCCTGGAATGAGGATGTATGATGGGTTTCGAAGAGAGTCATTTAATTTTAGAGCCATGTTGTTTTGCACCGTTAATGACTTCCCTGCATATGGAAACTTGTTTTGCTATTCAGTTAAAGGTCACAAAGCATGCCTTATTTTTTTGGAGGGAACAGATTATTGTCAGTTGAGGCACGAAAATAAGACATTATATCTTGGGCACAAGAGATGGCTTCCAACAAGTCATCGGTGGAGGAATCAGCGTGCTGAATTCAATGGCAAAGTAGAGTTGGTACCCCCTCCTCCCGTATTAACATGTGTGTTAATCTCAAACATGTTGCATTATTTTTTAAATGACGTTGGCAAGAGGATAAATACACCAAAGGTTGCAAGTAGTTGGAAGAAACATTCTATTTTTTTGAACTTACCGTATTGGGAGACCCTTGACATTCGATATTGTTTGGACGTGATACATATTGAAAAGAATGTATGTGATAGTTTGGTGGGTACTTTGATGAATATCCTAGGTAATACAGAGGATGGAGCGAAGTCAAGTAAAGATATGGTTGAAATAGGAATTAGACCTGGTTTGGCCCCCGAGGATCGAGGATCCAAGACGTACTTACTCGCTGCTTGTTACACACTTTCAAAAGTTGAGAAAGAGTTGATAAGTTCCAGCCTCAAAGGTATGGTTGTCCCGATGCTACTCTTCTAAGGTTAGCAATCTAGTATCCAATGAGGGATTGAGATTGGAAAGTATGAAATTGCACGATTCACATTGTTTGATTCAAGAATTTCTCCCATTTGAAATCAGATCCATCTTGCCAACTCATATCATAATGTCCATTACCCATTTGTGTCTATTATTCAAGGCAGTTTATTGTAAAGAGATTAGGCTAAAAAATTGGAGGAACTGCAGAGGAAATGTAACCGTGTTGTGCTAGTTTGAGATTTATTTCCCTCCTTCCTTCTTTGACATCATGGTGCACTTGTTGGTTCACGTTGTACGAGAGATATCGATATGTGGCCCTGTTTATCTTCGATGGATGTATCCCTTAGAGAGTTATATGAAGATATTCAAGGGTTATTTGAAAAATCAATATCACATGGATCCTAGTAGTGTCCAGAGGTATGTGACCGAGGAGGTGATAGAATACTGCATGGAACTATTGAAGAATGAAGAGTCGGTTGGTGTACCAAAATCGCGCCATGTAGATAGAGTGGGTGGCAAAGGTTTTCGAAAAGGAACTACTAGAGTATTAACCCCCGACGAGTTGATGAAAATACACTTATATATTTTGCAAAATTCAGATGTGGTTTGCCCATAAGTGGATATGCACATGGCCACCATTAAAGAACGACACCCCGGTTAGTCGGAGAAATAAGTACTTGCAGAACACGATCACACTTTTATTTATTGGTTACGCCAAACAGTAGTCGGAAAATGTCACGGTGAGACCTTGAATTTGTTAGACTTCATGCCTTCTATAACTGTGATTTCCTTAGTAAGCTATGACATGAATGTTTTTACCTTCTCAACTCTTTAATGGGACACACACACCGCTACAAAAAATAGTGGTGTTAGCCTAGTTTCGGAAGCTTTACATGTGAGCAGTGTGAAGGATAAGAATCTCGTGTATGGGAACATGTCTTACTATGTCATGACTTTGGAAATATGGGAACTCGTCTACATAATTTTCAGGGTCCCACTTTTCAAATGGAAATGGGTTGATAACAATATCGGTGTATCGATGGGTGAGCTAGGCTTTATAGTCGTCTATTTGAGCAGGACACGTTCTACTGGAGATCCTTATATCCTTACTTCACATATTGCACAGGTGTTTTATGTTTCAAATCCTTGTGATTCTAGTAAATCAATGGTCATTCACGGGAAAAGTCAATTTGTGGGAGATGTTTGTCCATCTTCACTGTCCGACATTATTCCACACACTTCACCTAGCACCAGTAACGTTGGGCACGATGACATATATGGGGTGGAGCTATATTTGAGGATAGACCACGAAGAGGGTATGTGGATTGAGAGGCACCCCAAATCAAAGAAGCGGGAGAAGAAGATAGAGATTGGGTCTAGACATCATTTTACCTGACCTTGTTTGATGTTTATTGGACTGTTCGTGGTTTAATGTAACTGGTAAATTAATTATTTATCCTTTATATCCAAATATGAAGTCATTATTGGGTAGTGAAACTTATTAACCTATATCGCACACATGTCGGTTGACAAATTCGTTACTAGGACATGTCATCTGCGATGTCACAATGTACAACTCGTGGTAGTAAAACTTAAGGAATTTTTGTGAAACTAAGTTTTCAACGTCACCAACAATTGGTGAATAATTTGGTAAGAGTGAATTGGGCACGAAAATGTCACACCTACCCCTCAGTAACAACCAGTGCCTATATCTGCTTAGATTATTTAATTCATGAGATGTTGTCTACTAGTCGATAACCTCTCGGACTCACCGACCTGATCATGTGTGAATAAGGTGCGATGTCGCATAGACACCACTTACCTAAAAATCATCACTGCTAAAACCAATTAAGCCAGAACAAAGAATGATCCATCTAAAGTCTCATTCCAAGTTCACAACATCCAAACAAATAATTTTCAATTGAAGAATTCTATAGAAAATTAAATCATGAAAACCATTAAAATCAATAATAAATACTAACATAACATCTTGCAATGGCACAAATTGGACCAAGTTTATAGAATCCCAATAAAATCCTAACACACAGTCATGAATATAAGACATGACACTCATTTAGGGGAAAAGGGAGGGTTGACATCTTCTTCGGAAGAACCATTTCCGTAGCCTTCCATATTCTCATGTTCGGACCCATCGCTTAAAGACCTTGTGTCGCCACTGCTAGAGTCATTTTCATCAGCACCGCTACTCAACCCATTCTTATCATCCTCGATGGGGTGTGCCTCAGGTTCCTGTGCAACTATTTGGAGGTCCATATGAGGTACATTGATAGCAACGGTCAACATTACCTTCAGGTCCGCCAACTAGGCCATCATCTAGTGCACATTGTGGACTATGCGTTGCTCCAAAGCCTTAGTCTCGGCCAATTCCTTCAAGAGGATGGCACATGCACTGCGTTTCAGTCATTTGAATATTAAATATTAAACATTAGGAATAAAAAATATTAAATTGTGTACCCGAACATGGGGTAGGAGTGGCGAGGTCAGGATGCGTTGATGCGGTTGTCGATAGAGTACCCTCGGGCCTGGTGTTGGAGGCACATCAAGATTTCCCTTGGGGACTTTGTGATCAATCCACGTCCCTGTCTCCCAATGCTAGTGCTTCTGGCCAAAATAGTTCCCATCATAGTACCTCGGTTGGATCTTCACCGTTGATCGAATCTTAATCTGTTGTTTCTCCATTAGGGCACTGATGATGTTGACGTAGGGAATGTTCTAACTCTTCGGGGCAAGGGCTACCGTGTGCACCTCCTAAATAATGGTGTAACCAGGGTCGACTACCTTCTTTTCCGCAATGTGGTAGTACATGATAATCCCGTTGATAGTGCCATAGGAAGGATGTCCGGCTGGGATTAGGATTTCGACAATGATGTTATTTATCATCCCCTCCTCAAGGTAAAGTACATCAATCTTCATGGCTCTTGTCTTGATGAGCCCATTGCCCATTTCAATTTTGAAGTATTTCTCCACCATAACGTTGGGGTCGAGGGCCCTTTCCGGATCATCCTCGTTGGTTGTTGGAGGCCACGAGCCCCTGCAGTACAGTTGCAGTGGCATAATCCCCGACTGATTATCTCCACAAAATTTGCACCTAATCGCCTCGTTGATCAAGGCTGAAGTCAAAACCATTTTCACCTAATTGACTTTGTTTTTAATTTGGTGTTAGTGAGCCGAGTGACATCTGCGTAGAACTCATTGACCTCTATGTAGAACTCATTGACCTCTAATTCGTATGTTTTCTTGTCGAGGCATATCAACTCCTCCATCCCCAAAAATTTGAAGGGTTTAAGGAAAATGTCCAAGTGGAGAAGTTCCATGTCTCAACCCTGCATAGCCCTCACCTCATTCACCCTTTTGTTCCTCACGATTTCCAATCGGTTCTCGTTTTCCTCAGTGTAGAAGCAATGTTTGTCAAAGGCTGGCGACAGAGGGATGTCAGTGGTCCTCACCTTTTTTGTGCGTACTCCCCCTTTCTAGCTCTAGCCCCTCTTTGTTGTTTGCTTCACTGGTGACACCTATTGAACAAGGAAATATGCAAGGCATAGTCCAAAAGACCATAAAAATGGAATTTACGTGATAACTGCAAAAATCACAAGCATCTCACAGACATGTCGTCCAGACTGATGTGCCCTATGTGAAGTCGTAAATTCATATGTATGTGTGTGACATCACACAACCTATCAACTTGGTCGAATATGTGTGCAAATTGTACACAATGGGTTAAAATCACTAATGTAATCAAACAAAATAAGCACAACAATTGTAACAGCAAGCACAACATCTTTTAAGCACCAAAATCCCCAAACATTGCCTCAAAGCCTAAAATTTTAAACGGAAAACCTAATATAACACCCCTAAACCTAAAAATTAGTCACAAAACTTAATCAAACACCGCATTCTTCTTCAGGACAATAAAAACATACAAATTTGTTACATAATCATTTTAAAAATGTTATCTTCTTTAGGGTTTTTGTCTCTTCTTTTTTGAACAGATTCCAACAAAGAATTTGTCGAACCTGATTTCCTTGGCTATGTTGGAGAAATTTATATATCGATCAGCAGTTTTGGGTGGTTATTGAACAGTTGAGTTAAGTGCTAAAATTACTCTAACTTTAGATAGAAAGTGCCAATATAACCCCGAAAAATGAGAAAGTGCTAGAATAACCCTAACTTTCTAATGTACGTGCCAATTTAACCCTAGACACCGTTGACTTCGATTGTCAATAGGAATTTAGGCCAAAATGAAATGAAATGGCCATTTTACCCTTAAATTAAAAAAATGTAAAAAATGAAACCCTTCTCTTCTTTCCACCCGTTTGCCCCTGAATCTTCTTTCTTCCCCTTTTTTTTCTTTCTTCCCATCACCTAAATCCCTTTTCTTCTTCTTTCCCATTTTTTCTTCTTTCTTCCTGTCGCCTGAATCCCTTTTCTTATTCTTTCTGCTGATCTTTCTCACCCTTGGCCACCACCCCCCATATTCGTTCGTGGTCATTTCCTTCTTCTTTCTTCCTTCCCGTCACATGAATCCCATATTGTGAGCGGGGTGAGATGTCAGTGGTGGCGGAGGGCGACCACACAATGGTGGTTTTTGACATAACCTTGTCAAGAACCCTAATATGTGTAGGTGGTGGTTGTAGAGAGCTCGTCGGAGGATCATGTGGTGGAGGCGGAACTGGGAAAATAGCCAGTGAATGGGAGGAGGCAGAAACCCTTGCGGTTGGGGGAAGGCTAATGGTGAGAGGTGGTAATGTGGTGATGTGGTGACAGAGGTGGTGACTTAAGGTCCCCGTCGCAGCAACAACTTCGCTAACGATTTTTCCCTCATATGGCAGCCGACTGATGACTCCTATTGTGGGGAGATAATTGTGTTACTGAGTAGATTCTATAGGATTATAGATTTCTGGTGATAATCTGAGATTTATGTGTTTTATTTTTATGTATGAGGGAGATGAGATCGTTGATGTGAGTTATCTGTACCATCTGATAACGGGGTTGATTCAGAGGGCGATGATGGTGGTCTAGAGTTAGAATGGTGGTGGCGGCACAAATTAGCAACAAGCAGAGGAGGTATTATGTTTAATTCCGGCAGTGGTGTATTGACTTCAGCGGTGGCAGAGCAAAAGTTAGGCTTAAAATGACGAAGAAGAAGAAGAAGAAAAGGGTAAAATTGGAAAAATTATATTTAGTTTGTGGGTCGATGCGTTTATGTCATTTCAAGCTCGTTCAACACCAAAATCCTTCGATCAATGCCATAAATAGGTTAGAAGGTTATAACGACATATTTTTTTAAACGTTAGGGTTATTTTGGCCCTTTCTAACTTTGCAGGGTTATATTGGCACTTTCACCCCAAAGTTAGGGTTATAACTATAAAAATACCATTTTTTCCTAGGGGCAAAGCTTTGGGTACAACGTCAAGGTTGAGAATGAGAGGGAGTTGAGGCTGGGCAGTTTAAATACTCAGCGGCGAATGATGTTGTTTCAATCATGATTGTGACGTTGCATATAATTTTTCTTTGGACAACCTGTACTAATAACTTAAGGCGACGTCGCTGACCATATGCACAGGGCCGGGGGTTTGATCCGGGGCCCAAATAATTTTGGTTGGCTTGGAGAAGAATGACTTGAATCGTCAATTAGCAACGTCGCAGACGTATTCGATAACACTAAAAGTTGACCGAAATGGTAGCGACATCTTATGTCGATAAAACTGGGCCGGATAGAACAACCATCCGAAAAGTGGAAACATAATGGGCTTGGACATTAGTGGGTTTAGACCTGATCACCCGATGTCGCATATTCATGCCGTCTTAACCGATAATTGTCTAACATACAAGCAACGTCCCATGCAGTTTGTGGGCCTTTTAGCCTAAAATCAATACATGCAAGCCCACATTCTAGGCCCAACTAAAATAGTATGTAAGTAGTATTCAGTAGTACAATTAATAATAAAAGTATCGGTAAAATTTAAAAAATTAATATTCCGTCAAGTCCGGGATTATAAATTTTCACAATCGAACCGGTATTGGTCAAACACTTACTCATCTAATATGATTGACTTATTCTAGGCTAAAAATTATAACCCTACTTATACTAGTAGAGATGTTCTCTTAACCGTCGGTAGGATAATGTTCGAACACTGACTCGTGCAATGAGGTTGACTACTAATCGTTGTCCTAAAATAAAATACTAAGTAATTGCTTGAAATTAAATATTTTGGCCTTGAATTACATTGTTTATGACTTGGTTTCAACAAGCTTAATCGTCGAATAGGTAATTGTAAAACACTCACCCCGTGTAATGAAGTTGATTGTTCGTAGGGTTTAAAGTAAAATCCTTTGTGATAAAACAACTTGGTAAATCTTGAGAATGTTATGACATTGGTTATATCTTGCCTTCAACCATCTTAACCGATGAGCAGGATATTGTGAAACCCTCAATCTTGTAATATGGTTGACTATTAGGGCTTAAACTAAATACCTTCTGTAATTGAAAGAGTCGATATCTTTTTGCCTAGAATAAGATCGGTTACTGTACTGGCCTTCAACAATCTTAGACGTCGAATGGGCTATTTTCAAACCCTCAATCGTCTTGTGCGTAAACTAAAAACCTTATGTAATTGAAAGAGCCGATATCTTTTGGCCTAGAATAAGATCAGCTATAGTACTGTCCTTCAATAAACCTAGTCGTAGAACGAGCTATTTTCAAATCCTCAATCGTGTAGTATAGATGACTATTCTTTTGCTTAAACTAAAAACCTTATGTAATTGAAATAACTGATATCTTTAGGCCTAGAACAAGATCGACTAATGTAGTGGCCTTCAACAATCTTAGCCATTGAATGGATTATTGTCAAACCCTCAACCATTTTTCCAACTCACGTACTGAGGTTGACTATTTGTGAGCTTCTAATGAAAGCCATGTGTAATTGCTAAACATAGATAACTTTTCCCTACAATGACATCAGTAAGAAATGTATGGGCCTTTAACATTCATAACCGTCGAACATGTGATGTTCAGACAGTCACACATGTATTAGGTTGAATATTGGTTGGCTTAAAATGGAAACACTATGTAACTAATAAAACTAATATATTTTTTGTCCTAGAAATAGATTGAGAAAAAATGATGTAGAACTTAATATGCGATGTCGTAGGAGCCCTCTTGCTTAGCGACTATAGGCCGAACAGTTGGCTACGTCGTTCATTCATAGGTAATGGGCCAATTGGTTAATCCACAGGCCCAGGACATGCCAATAAACCACAAATATTACCGAGGCGATATGCATCTTATGTATCGAGGTTTTATCGACATTGCTTCGACGCCATACATTGATATGAGATGGGCCTATTGGGCCAATTTTGACCCAAAAGGAGACCTAAAATACTCGTGACCGACATGTCACACGACACGTGTGACATCGCACAACTAGCAGGAGACTAGCTTTATGTGCCATACTTGGTATAAAAAAACCCAAAACACTTTGAAAAAACATTTATTGCCCAAATTGATCCCCCCCCCCTCAAAGATCCTAAAATTCTTCATCTACGTTTCCTTTCCCCTCCAACAAATCAACACCCAAATCCACCCAAATCCACCATCAACATATTCCCAAATGGAGAAACTAAGGTAAAAGGAAGAGGTCATCATGGGACGGAATTCCATGAATAAAAAAGTGGTAAGGTTCCAACTTTCTAACTTGAAATGATCAACTACATCCCTTGGTATTGATTATTGAATGAGTTTTTTTACTGCTATTTGTCATAATTTTTATTTATTTTTATTTTAGATTGTGGACTATACATGTAGGTAGGGGTGGGAAAAAATAAAAACCAAAAAGAGAACCAATAATCGAATAATCCAAATTCGAATAACTCAAACCAAGTTTAAAATCCGGTTTTTGGATAACCGAATTGAGTAAACCAATTTTTGAATATGGTTTTTGGTTTGGTTTTGGATATTGAAACTCAATCTAAAAACCGACCCGAATACCGAATTGCAATAAAATATAAATTAATTATATAATAATACCATAATTTTAAAAATCTAAAAAAATTGGTTGAATTTGTATTGTAGTTGTTGGATTTTTATTTTTAACACTTGAGTTTTATGATGTAGTAATTAGATTACATATTTTTATAGAATTTTAAATTAGTTTATATATTTTTTATTAATTTTTAAATAAAATTTCCCATTAATTCAGTTTATTCAGTTTGAAACCAAATTCAAATCGAGACCGAATTTTGAATTTAGATAGGATAATTTAGTTTTTTGGATTATTCGGATCGATTTTGGTTTTATTTTTTATGGGCAAAACTGAATAAAACAAAAACCGATTAAACTGACTCGACGCCCACCCCTACATGTATGGTTTTATGGTTTTATTAAAAATGTAATTTGTTTCAAGTGTATATGGTGTATAACATGTGGAAACTTGCTAATGAAGGTTATTTGATATGGAGATAACATCAAATGTTTTAATTTTCATCATTTTCTTGTGGTGAAGACCAACGTGATGAGATATGTATTTTGTGTATCATGCAAGAGGGTGACATGTTTGGGGTGGTGTTGTGACTGCAACTTATATTATTTACATATTGAATGTTACCTCCTATGTGAAAACCCTTAGTGTGGATTTAATGTCCATTAAAAAGGTTGCATTTAAAATATTATATTGCATTCATCATTGAAGAGTGTGTTTAATGAACTATATTTTTAGGTTTTGTTGTGGTTAACCCTGATAAGAGGAAACGGCCCGAAGAAGGGGGAGATTTGAATGGATCGAAAAGACATAGGCGAGGTCGGGGTTGGGGTTTTTGCAAGAAATTGATAGACATGCTGGAGAAAGGTATGAAATGTTCTATGAAGTTTGACTACATCGGGAATGCCATAGGCGATGAGAGAAATTGGTGGTCTAGTTATATAGGATTGATAGCTAGGACAAAGGTAGATATTTTCTTGTACAAGTCGTGGCCTTGTGTTGATGATTCTTAAGAGAATAAATTATGGAGTTTTCCTTTGAAATCAAGTGTGATGATATGGCACGATTGAAGAAGAGAACAATACGGCGCTTTTGGTGAAAGATGAGGAGGTTTCAAAGCCAAATTGGCTAGGGATTATGTGTTCGGTAAGAAGAAGAATTGCAACCCAATAATTAAGAATCCATTCATTGGTGAATTGAGATGGAAGGGTTTTGTTGCAAGAAAACTAGCGGACGAACAATCGGTAAGGAATTTACATTAAAATGCTTACAAGTTTATACACGATGGCTACATGGTTATAAATATATGCATGCAGTTTATTGTTGGGTAAACATTCTTATGCTTGATTATAGTTTCACTGGCATTGCCAAATGTGTATGTTGTGTATGGTTGTTAGTGATTTAGAATCGTAAAAGTTCATCTTTTTCCTCAAAATGAGTAACACTAGGTGAACATGCGACATCACACGGTGCTAATCAGGTTGTATATATTTATAGTCGACTAGTGTGAAACGTCATTCATAAACTAAGTTTAAGCACTGATTTGGCCTGAAAATGTATGTGATATCTCATAATGACCTGTCGACCCATGCGATATCATTGCCGACTTGTGTCTGATGTCGGTCAGAAGCAGAGAAATGTGTAACATTTTACCAAGTCAATTGACATTGTTGATTTGTAGTCTGAACCATTTGGTCTAATGATTTTACCGGGTCTAAGGGAAAAATAGTGAGGTTGCAAGAGGAAACAAGATACGCCATACAATGAGTCGTGGAGGTTTTGTACTAGCTACAAGAATAATCATGAAGGAAATGTTTGAGGCTAGAGTGTTTGACAAGGTGGAACTTAGAATGATGGAAGAGAAAGCTAGGAATTCAACAAAATATCCAACACCCGGTGATGTTCCCTGATTTGAGAAATGGATAAAAGGATACAAAAGGCGTGAGAAGAAGGAGGGTGAGTTCCACACCAAAGATGCCGAGTTGGTTGCCAAAAATTGTAAGTTTTGCATGTGATTTAGTTTATATGATATGAGTACATTTATTCAAGTATAATTTCGAGAAAATGAGATTGATTATTGGTAATTTATTAGAGGACTTAAAAAGAAAACAAGATTCCGGCATGTTCATCAGGGTTGGAAAGGACATACTAGGAGTTGCACTTAACAAGAAAGAATTTCTGGTCGGGTCCGGGGTTTCGGCACTCTCGCTACACATAAGAACATGTTTGTCAAATATTGACCATCTAAGGTTGATATTGCATCAAGTAGTCAATAAATAGAGATTGATGCTTTGAAATCCACATTAAGCCAGCTAGTGTCTTATGTCTTGCAAGGATCGAATGGGAAGAAAAGCTCACTTAACTTGGAGAGAATCCTTGCAAGTTCTAAACCAGCACCCTAAACTGCCCCTTGCATTTCTTCTCCGATGACCTCAATACATGACCACTTGAAGTGTGATAGTAGGCCCGTACCACCATCTCCGACTTCGAAAAACCCTCTCATCTTTGATCAACTAAGAATGAAGTTAGTAGAGGCCACCCAACGCAACATGAACGTATAAGTAAATATATTACACTATTCATATCGCATATTATTTCATACTTTTTTTTAAAAAAAATTAGCGAGTCTTCTTGTGTAGGATAATTCTTTATGCATACTACTTGCCGAACGTGTAGATGGAGAGAAACACATGGTGGCGGAAGATTAAGTGTACACATCTATACGAGTGCATCATCATAAGCCGGTCGCAAATGATAATGTGGTGGTTAATGTGTCAAAGAGCCTCGTATATAGTATGGTTCTTCCAATCCCAGAACCCGAGGCAAGTATGGTGGACATGATCAATGAAACAACATTTTTTTCAATTAAACAACATTTTTTTCATTAATATCCCACATCATCAATGAACCGATGTCGACAAATGCAACATCGGACTGACCGATGTTGCACTATCTTTAGAACATCGGCTATGAATTATGTTAACCCGACATCACACACTAATCGATTAAGGGTTCATCAAACTAATCTTTACCTTGGTTATTCTGCTAAAAATCGATGTTAAAAATATAATTTATCTCGGTTCAAACCGCGGTTAAAAATTATAATATGCAATGTTGGTGAGAAGAACTTATAACTTCGGCTACGGTCAAGAACGACGTTGCGGGTTTTCTAGGCAAGATCGACCTCGACGATGTTGCACGCAGTTAGGGTAGTCGGCAGCCTCAGAATATAAACCGACGTCACTCTGTCATCGGCATGATCGTCGCTCATAAATATTTACCACGGTTCTTTTCAGGAAAAACCAAGGCAAAATTGTATTTACCTCGGTTTTGAACCGAGGTAAAAAGTGTACTTTTTACTACGCCCACATTTACCTTGGTTTTCTAGGGCTGAAAACCGAGGTAAAAACTCTACAGAATAGAGGTAAAAGGTGTTTTTTCTTGTACTGGAAGTAACATGTCATGCATGAGAGTCTAAACTGCAAAGGTTGGTCATAAGGTTTGAAGAATTAAAGATGGATGAGGATGATAGTATTGTTGTGTTCAAGGGAAAACTGAGAGACATCACCAATATGGCGTATCAACTTGGAAAATATACAAGGAATCCAAATTGGTGAAAAAGACTTTGTGATCACTCCCTCAAAGATTTGTTATGAAAGTTGCAGCAAAAGAAGAAGCAAGAGATGTGACCACTATGACTCTAGATGGGATCTATGAGATGACATTAGAACAGCCTAAGAAGAAAGTGCAATAGGAATTGGCCTTCAAGACCTCTTCATCATAGATCACTCATGAAGCTAACAGTGATGATGATAATGAAGAACTTGCACTTATTACCAAAAACTTCTCAAGAATGTTGAAGAAAGTGGTGAATAAAAAATCACAAGAATGGCTCAGTGGTAACAGACCTCGGCCTCAAGACCTTGGTAATAATGGAATAAGAATTGAACAAACCAATCACCAGTTTTTGAGAAATCGGGGTGGTGAAACAAGGCAGCCATGAAAAATTCAATGTGGAGAATGTGAAAGATATGGTCACATTCAGGGTGAATATGACAATACACGAAAGAAGCCAGACATATCTTATGTAACTTCGTGGAGTGAAGATGAAGAAGAGGAGAAAGATGTAGAGGAACTTACCAGCAATTATGTAGCATTTGGAGCAAAACTTCATGGTTTATCAGAAGCTAAAGATACATGTTCCAACATGGAAAGCAGACAAGGTTGTATTTTCAAACATAGAAAAATCAGACTGTGACAACTTCTCCAGTGACGAAGAAGACCAGGTTGTAAGTGATGAAGATGTTTACACGACTTATAAAAATATGTATGATATATGGAAAAAGTTGTTGACTCAAATAAAGTCTTGATGACAGAATAAATTCAACTTTCTCAAAAGGAGAATGAGTTGTTGATTCTAGTCATAGAACTCATAAGAGAGATTTCACAGTTGAAACTAAATCTAAGTTCAACAACTACAAAAGCTGAAGTGGTTGAGGCAGCAGTTGTCAAACTAAACACTGGAAAGGCAAAACTGAGGTTATACAGATTATGGGGAAGAAATTTGAAAATTGACAGGGTCTTGGCTATGATAAACTGCCAAGCAGCACTATAGATTTAAAATCAAAGGTTCGAGGTATGAAGAGAAAAGTGATCAGAACACGACAACGCAAACCTCTTATTTGTAGCCACTACATCTATCAAGGTTATACAGAAGATTAATGTTTTAAACTACTCAAAGGCATCATAAATGGATGCCAAATGTCTTCATGTTCCGACATCGATGATGTTCAACGATCAAATATGGTTAGAAAGGTATGGATTCTTAAACCCACAAATACCTGTCTTGTTTCTCACACTTATTTTATTGCACAATCCAGAGATGCATGGTACTTTGATAGTGGGTGTTCACAACATATGATTGGAACTCAAGAGTATTTGACAAAGATCAAACTATATGATGGAGGACTTGTTACATTTAGTGATGGAAAAAAAAGTCGTGTAGTCGGAAGGGGTGAACTGCAGATCGAAGGATTTCCAATCTTTCCAAGTGTTCTCCTTGTCAAAGATTTGAAGGCTAATTTGATGAGTATCAGTTAGTTTTGCAATGACAATATGACTGAGGAATTCCATAAAGACATATACATAGTGAAACATGTCAAAAAAGTACTCTCTGGAATTAGATCGCCAGACAACTATTACTTGTTGGAACAAGAGGTAAAATGTTTAACCTCTAAACAAGATGAAGGAACAATGTGGAAAGGGAAACTTGGACATATCAACTACAAAAATCTGGTGAAATTGTAAATTTGAAAAAAGTACAAGGTATGCCTACACTCACTGACAAAAAAGGGATTGTGTACTGACCATATCAACAAGGTAAACAAATTGGATCACCTCACTCATCGTAGAGTATATCACCACTTTAAGAATACTTTAACTATTACATATGGATTTGATGGGTCTAGTCAATACACCTAGTGTGAGTGGAAAGAAATATATTTTCATCTGTGTTGACGATTTCTCCAGATTCACTTAGGTGGAATTTCTTAAAGAAAAATCATACGATGTGGAGGTTTTCCGAAGTTTGGTGATTAAATAACAGATGGAGAAAGGAAGTCCAATTGGAAATATTATTATAATTCACATTGATCACAGTAGGAAATGTGAGAACTCTCAGTTTAGTGATTTCTATGATGAACTCAAATTCATCACCAATTCTCCGCACCTATCACTCTTCAGCAGAATGGCATTGTGGAAAGGAAGTGATATATTCTCAAACACAGAGAGCAACTGGCAAAGTTTGACAGCCGCAGTGATGCTAGAATTTTTCTTGGTTATTACGTGAACAACCGTACTTACAGGATGTACATGCTCTGTAAAAATATCCTTATAGAATCTATTAATGTCATCGTAGATGATTATGATGATAAACAGGTATCAGGGGAAGGAGAAGATGAACCAGACTCGGATCATGTTCCAACACAGAACAGTCCACCTGACAAACCTGTAAATGTTGGAACATCAGAGTATTCAGATAATCCTGCCGAACTTAAAAAGGTTGAGAATGATGGAACATCCACTTCACCACCTCATGTTCCAAAACAGGTTCAACCTGAAACCAGCATTAAGAGAACTTATACACTACCCCAAGTAAACTACAGAGAACTTGCAGGATTACAATGCTTCATCTCTCTGATTGAACCGAAAAAATACAAAGAAGCCCTGCTTGATGAATATTGGATTGCGGAAATGCAAGAAGAACTTGGGAAATTTGATTTCTCATATTTATATTGATGATATTGTGTTTGGATCTACTTCACCATCTATGGTGGAAGATTTTGTAACTTTGATTTAGGCTAAGTTTGAGATGAGTATGGTTGGAGAACTCACATATTTTCTAGGACTTCAAGTGAAGCAAGAAAATAATGGCTTGTTTATCAATCAGAGTAAGTATGCCTTGAATTTGGTGAAGATATTTGGATTGAGTAATTCTTGAGCTATACGAACTCCAACGGGGGCTACAGATAAATTGGTTAAGGACATGAAAGGTGTTGCAGTTGATCACAAATTATTCAAGAGTATGATTGAGAGTCTTTTGTATCTTACAGCTAGTCGGCCAGATATATGTTTCAGCGTATGATTATGTGCAAGATGTCAGGCTGATCCTAAGGAATATCACTTTATTGTAGTCAAAAGGATAATTCATCTTGTTAATGGGAATTCTGAGTATGGAATCTGGTGTTATAAATATCAAGACTCTCATATGATTGACTACAGTGATTCTGGTTCGCCTGGTAACGCAGATGATTGTAAAAGCACCACTAGTGGATGTTTCTTTATTGGTACAAATTTAGTGTCTTGGTATAGTAAGAAACAAAATCCGATCTCCCTATCAACTGCTGAAGCTGAGTATCTTTCTACTAGAAGTTGTTGTGCACAATTTTTATTGATGACACAAATGCTAAATGATTATGGAATTCAAGAAGGCCAATAAAAGTATTATGTGACAATAAAATTGCAATTGCCATATCCAAAAATCCAGTACAACGTTCTCGAACGAAGCCCATTGATATAAGGCGTCATTTTATTTGAGACCTAGTTGAAAGGAAGGAAGTGGTGGTTGCCTATGTTCCAACATCGGAGCAGTCTGCATATATCTTTACTAAACCATTAGACGCTGCAACCTTTGAACTTATCAGACAACACTTAGGTGTATGTCATAGTTGAGATATTTTTTCTTGTCAAAGTTTATTCAGTTTTAGTATTTCTTTTTGTGTATATAAATACAGAAAAACATGAAAAAATAGAAACCAGAAAAAGAACAAAAATATTGAAGAAGTGTGCATGTTGGAATTTGGGAACTTAACGAGTCTTTGGAGACATTATATGATGTGACAGCTGGAAGGTAAAAAGGGGTAATCATGACCTTGGAAAGAGAAAAGGTGTGATGCGGTTATTGAGAAAGGAAAGTAAATATTTTCAAAATTTTACCTTTCCATCTTCTTTCTCTCCATACCTTATTCCCGCAACCTCTTTCCCAAAATTCTTGTCATATTCGGGATATTGTGGAGATTGTGCTAGGATGTTTCGCTGTAAGAGTTCACGATTTTCAAAGCCCACGAAGATTTTCGTTGCCGAAACTCACCATCAACTCTTAACATGGAGCAAAGAAAGAACTTCAAGAAGCTATTTGGTGAAGCCAATAAAGAGATAAATCTCACAGAAAACTCAATATTAGAACCATTTGACAACATTACCCGAATAATAAGTAGAAGTGATTTCTTCAAGTCGACCAGGGCGTGCTCCAGCATCACCATGAGTTAAGTTTTACAAAGAGAAATATTTTATATTCAATGGTCAGTGGTTAAAATCTTTCGATGACTTCGTAGAGTGGTACTTTAAGTATGATAAGATGGTATGTTTAAGGTCTTATAAGTCCCTGTCAGGAAAGATTAATGGGTATGATTTGAGTCATTTTATTATAGAAATTATAGGGGATATTGGGTACATGGAGGACTTGAACCCTAGACTAGCATAGTTGGCATGCATAAAGTATGAAGGTAGAAAGTGTCTATGTGTTTACAAAAGAGCCTCTGGACAAAGAAAGCTTAGACTAATAAGGATGGAAGAAAGGTCTGCTAGGTTTAGTACACTGAGATCCTCTGATTTCAATGATGTGCAATTGTTTGATCCAGAGGTACCCAAGAAGGTTGAGAGACTTAGGAACATTCCCCCGTCAGTTATTGAGATTCTAGATGTAATGACGAGACGGAGGAAGAAACTGTTGATATGGAGGTTGATGATGTAGGTGAAACTAATGTTCAAACATCAGTAAATGATGAGGTATGTGACCTGGGGTGGAACTTCCCATGTTCCAAAACTAGAGGAGGAGCAACATATTGAAAATGATAGTGAAGTTAAGGGAACTCGTGTTATAACCCCTAAGATAGAGATAGGGGGAGAAGATGTTGAAGCTACGGACCCACGCCTTGATGATGTTCCAACATTAAACATTCAGAATGATGAAGTTGATGGAGCTGTTGAAGGTGGTGATGTTCTAACACAAGAACAGAATAAAGCTGGAACCGATGTTCCAACATAGAAGATTCAGGAGGAGATTGTAGAGAACCTGGCTTACTCTAGTGATGAAATTACATATGATTTTGTTCATAATCTTCCAAGGAGATCAAAGAGAAAGGTTGGTGAGACAGCTATAGAATCAATTCAGCCTAAAAAAGAAGAAGAAGAATGTAAAGAAGGAAGCGGATCAGAGTTCAAGACATGCACCCTCAGCCAAGGATACATTGAGCTCAGATTTCTTTGATGAATAATGTCAAGACACCTGGGAACCCATTAGCCTGAGGAACATTATTGCAAATAGGCCACTTAATTCAGAGTCTTACAAGGAAAGTGATTATACAACCTTTCTTGATTATTTGAGATTCATAACTGCTGCCACTATGTACAAAGAATATACCAGGTATCTGGTGCAATAATTTTATACCAATATAATAGCAGGAAATTTGGATGTTGACTCGAAATGGTTTGGCTGGGCTTTTGTGTGTGACAAGGTGATCAGTTTTTCTGGTGAGAGGATTAATAGGGTGCTTGGTCTACCCACTCTTGATTTTGTGACTCCATGTGCTGAGTGCTTATAGTTAACAAATGATCAAATTATGGATGAAATATTTGGTGCATTAGTGAAGCAATGGCTAGCACGGGGAAATGCAGCTACGTCCAGCCCGACCAGCAGGTATTTCTGTTTATTCCATCTAGCCATTAATTGTTCGATTCCCTTTACGAATGCTACATCTTTAACCAGAGAGATGTCTAAGCTACTGTATTAAATTGGAAAGAAGATCCATGTGTATATTAGCCAGATTATTCCGGAAAATATAGTGTTCCAAGTTGTGTCTTCAAGGGTGAAACATTCTCTACCACGTCCCTATATCATCTCACCATTGGATAAAGGAGGAAAATTGGAGATAAATGATGATGATATGTTTGTCACCACTACCCTTGTAAGGAAAACTCGAGGACTTTCTCTACCATGAAATTTCATGAACTTCCTTGGGCACCTTCAGGAGCTAGATCTTCCCCTACAGCAACAACAAAGAAAGTTAACGAGCCCAAGAAACTTGTTGTTAAGGCAAAGATTGTTGCACTTCAGATTTAACTTGCAACAATGGAAGCAGTGTGTGCTCAACTAGATTCTACTGATGAGGCTTAATTGTCTGTTATTTTTTTGCTATTTGATATATTTTCAGCTATTTTTATTTTTTATTCTGACTTTGGCATGTATTATGGCCCCAAGGGGGAGTACTTTTGGATGTGTTTGGATTTTTAGGTTTCTTGTTGGATTTGGAATTCTTGGATTTCTGGGTTTTTTTGTTCTATTAGGTTGATGTTCCAACATGGATATTGGTATTTTGATTGATGTTCCAACATATTGTTGAGTTTGGATGTTGAGGTTATTTTTTGAAGTTCTTGAATTCAGGGGGAGTTATTTCTGATGTCATGTTCCAACATCAAGAATGGGTTTTATTTTGATCTTTTTATTGGCATAGTTTTTGAGGTGAAAGTCCAAAAGGTTTATGGGTCCACAAAATGCCGGGGTGTTGTAAATTCCATATTTAGTTAATTGGTAATTTGTGGAAATTATGCAAATATGGAATCGTTTGTGTTGAAACATCAAAGAAGGAAATTCAGGTGATATAAGGAATTTGACGATGTAATCCGAGAGGCAATATTTTCATCCATGAGTTGTGATTGAAGAATATATTAATTCCTATATTTTTGTGATTTTATTGGATTTAAGAAAATTGGAATTTATTTGATAATATCCTTTTCGAAGAGGAACTGGACAGAATATATTTTAATTCCATTCTTTAAGGGATTAGATTTGATAATTCTTATCTCCAAGAGATTTGATTGTAATAAAAATATGATATGGAGAAGGAATTATACTGGCACAAAATTGATACATGCAATCGATTCAAATAGAGGACAATTTGGCTGAGCTACTTACGCTTTTAATTGAAGAAAATCTGCATCCAGGTTTTCTATATTTCATGGAGTGCTCCAGAGCTTTCATATGGGAACCAACATGATCATAACTTTGTGATCAAGTTCAAAATCGTATACCTTAATTCCTCGGGAGTAGGAGATCCAGTCTTGATGAGTTTCGAGGTCAGGGGAGCTTGATTAAGGCAGATCGGTAGCAAGAGGAGCTTGCAGAATTCACACATTATAATTAGATAAGATAAGTATAATTGTATGGTGTACTTTGTACTATATCTTTCTGATTAGTGGATTCATTATAAACTGGGTCAGACCCCGCAGTGCGTAACCAAGTCTCCTGTGTTTATACTTTACTTTATTGTATACTTGGTTAGATAAGTTATGTTGGTACATGGTAGTAATTGGACTTCAAAATTGTGTGCTACTTCTTGGTCTTCAATGAAACTGGTGACATGCCCAATGTGACAAAATAGCCAGTGACGGAACGATGAGTGATTGGACAAGTTGCCCAATCTGAATCGAAGTAAGCAGTCAAAACCAAGCTACTATCTTGAGAAAGAAACAAACCTTGGCCAAGACTTATTGGAGAACCCTCAAAGCTGCAGACCAGTTATCAACCTTCGGCTGCTGCATGAATTGAGAGAGTGTGTGAACCACAAAACTGAGCTCAGATCTGGTGATTGTAAGATAAATCAACTTGCTAATAAGACAACGATAGTACTCAAGATGCTCGTAATCGGGACCAACTACCTTAGCAAGATTCTGCGTTGGATCCATGGGGGAAGTGAACGGCTTGCAACCAAAAAAACCAGCCTCGGACATGACCTCTAGTGAATATTTGTGCTTCTAGTGAATATTTGTGCTGGGGGACAAATATACCAGAGGGATTTATTGCCAATTATAGGCCCAATAAATACTTAAGAATGTCAATGTCCTTCATATGAAAACATGACGATAGATTCTGCTTTAATGTAGATATAGCAGAAGAGCTATCTCCAACAATAATTAAGTCATCAACATAAAACTAAGACATGAAGAGTGTGACCAGAGTGGGTAAGACTGAACAAAGAATAGTCTGCATAGCTCTGCCTAAACTCATAATTGCGAAGAGTATGTGCGAGCTTAGAAAATCAATTACGCGGAGCCTCTCTAAGACCGTAAAGGGACTTGTGTGGGCAACATACCTGACCAGGGAGTGCCTTAGAGTAGTCCGGAGATGGAGTCATAAAAACAAGCTCGTCCAAATCACTAAGAAGAAAGGAATTGTGGACATCCATTTGGTGCTGTTCCCAATCTCGAACAGCAGTAACAGAAAGGAACGTACGAACTGTAGCCATCTTGGCAACAGGAGAAAACGTCTCGTTAAAGTCAATGCCTTCAACCTGGCGATTCCCTAACACAACAAGATTAGCCTTATAGAATTCAATATCACCATTGGACTTGTACTTGATGCATTACACCCACTTACAACCAATTGGTTTCTTACCAGGCGAAAGAGCTGTGAGAGACCAAGTACCATTTCTCTAGAGTGCCTCAAGTTCAACGTGCATGGCCTCACGCCAACAAACTTGGTGTACAGCCTCCGAGAAATGAACTAGTTTATGGCCTGAGGTGACTTCTGCCAAGAAGTGATGGGAGGTCATCGTCGTACCTCTCAAAGATACTATTTTTAAGCCTTTTTTGCTTACTAACTAAAATTAAGTAGCTAGTGGCAAGTCAGGATCGTCCACGGAGATGGGGGATATTCTCAAGTATTTGCTCATAAAATGGTAAATACTACACTAGATATATAAATACATATGTATATAAAAGCACATAAAAAGGGGGTTTTTGGTTTGGTTTTTCTAGGTTAACAATTTAAAGACAGGTTAAACTAACAAAGCATACAATAACTAAAACAGGATTAAGTACGAATTACAGAGCCTTGGGGACAATTGACTTATACTTCCAAGCCTTCTATCTATCATTGACATACAATCTATTTAACACCTTTACTACTTGTTGTGAA
>JAULKM010109152.1:0-23471 GCA_032355605.1 Rubia tinctorum
TGTAAACTACTATCAAAGAAGAATGGAAGATTTATCTTCACAACAAGTAGTAAAAGTGTTAAATAGGTTATATGTTCAATGATAGATAACAGGTTTGGAAGTGTAAGTCAATTGCCCCCAAGACTCCGTAACTCATACTTAATCTCGTTTTAGTTATTGTATGCTTTGTTAGTTTAACTTGTCTTTAAATTGTTAACTAAGAAAAATAAAACCAAAACCCCCCCTCTTTATGTGCTTTTATAAATGTGAATATCTATATATCTAGCGTAGTATTTACCATTTTATGAGCAAATACTTGAGAATATCTCCTGTCTTTGTGGACGATCTAGACTTGCCACTAGCTACTTAGTTGTAGTTAGTAAGCAATAAGGGCTTAAAAATTACATCTTTGAGAGGTACAACGACGACCTCCTAATTGCTCACCCAGCGAAAGTTCACGGCAGAAATTGCCATATCTGAGCTTGCGATTCCCCGTGATGGTGATGTTCCATCAGCGATGTTTTAGGGTTTCAGCTCTCAGCCGCCGTGGCTTGCTGTGTTCATGTGCCTGCACAATTCTCCTCCCTCCTCCTTCGTGATTACCCCGCCGTGGCGATGCGGCAGTTCTAGGTTTTCAGCTCTCTGCCAATCAAAATCTTCTACTCGAATTGAATTGAAAGCTTCGACTCTCCGTCGTTGTTAATTAATGAGCCTCAACTTGAATTAGAAGGTTCGAGGCTCAACGACGGTTCCCCTGTCGAGGATTGACAATGGAAAAATAGTGTGACGCCGGTGAAGGAAGCAGGAACCAAATGTGAAGGAAGCAGACGCCGACATAGATGTCGTGTGAGATGCACACACATGAAGGTAGAAGACGATGTGCGTGGTTTCACGCACGACCTGAGGTGACAGTGACAACGGGGGAGGCCGACGGCTGAGCTTCTGCTCGTGAGAGGTGATGTTAAATTTGTGTTTTATTTTATTCAAAGACTTTCTAACAGTGGTGTAAGAGAGGTCTATTAAAAGCGGTTAGGCACTTTCCAAGTGTCTTTAGTAGCTCAGCCTTTAATCAATTAGAAAATATGGTGGTTCAAGGAACCGCCTTAAATTTAAAGGTGGTTAAAAACCGCCTTTAATTTGATGATATAACTGCCTTTAATAGAATTAGAAACAATTTTCGAACTTGGAAACTATTTCCTAACTTTCAAAAAAAAAGTTGCCGGAAACCGATTAACAAATTAAGAACACACCAAAAACAACACTAACAGATCATTGACCTAGCAAAAACAAATTAAGAACGCAACATATAATTAACACAGGAAAAACAACACCAATGTACACAACACCAACGCTAAACGAGTAACAAAGAAAAAAATATCAACGGATCATTAAACCGGTGGAATGGCAATGACGGAGGACGAGCGGTTAGCGGCGGAAATGGTGGTCAAGGATGAGTCGGCGAAGGATGAGCCAACGGTAGAACTTTACAGGGTGAAGGGTGGAGAAAGAGGACGAGCGACCAATAGAGCAGACGAGTGATCGACAGAGCTTCACGCGCGAGCGACCGATGCAGCTTCACAAAGTGCGACCGGCGGAGGTGGCACGACGAAGGGTTGGGGAAGAGTGTGGATGCATTAACAATGAGTGAAAAGAAGAGGGAGGCAGATTTTGCGGAGTTGAAAGAAGGGGGATACGGGTTTGGCTGTGTTGAAAGAAGAGGGAGGCGGAGAGTAAAAACAAAGAAGAAGGAAAACCCTAGTGCATGGGCCAAAAAGAGCCCATTTAAAGGCGGTTTTAACATTAGAACTGCCTTTAAATTAAAAGATGAGCTAGGAAAGCATTTCCAAACTTGAAAATACTTCCGGACCTCAATTAAAGGCTGGTTTAAAGGCGAAACCTCCTTTAATCGATACTCATTAAAGTCGGAACCACCTTTTATTAATTTTGACCACCTTTAATGGGATTTCTGAACTCAAAATGCTTCCTACGCTGTGTTTAATGGAGCTTTCTCTACTAGTGTGAGGTTTAATATTATTTGACTGAGTATATGATCAATAGAGGTTCTTTGGTGTAGTGGTTAGCATTCAAATCTTTGAGGTTATAGACCTTGGTTCGAATTTTGTTAGGCCTTATTTTGTTTTGAAGAATTTTATGTTCTTGAGGTATATGCTGAGATTTAATATTATTTGAATAAGTGTATGCTCAATAATAAGTCCCTGGTGTAGTGGTTATTACTTTAGACTTTGAGGTTAGTGGTCTGGGTTCAAATTCACTAGGATTTTTTTTGAAAATTTTTATGTTGTTGAGGTAATGTTGATTTTTTTGGTGTGTAGTTTTATCTCCCTCGTGTGGGTATTTTTCATTATTCGATGAGGTTATTTGATATGAGTTGATGTTTTGTAGTTTATTTGGGTGATATGGATTGATATTTGGTATAAAAAATCTTAGTTAATGTTTTTCGTATTCAGGCTGAGGTTTAGGTGAGATGGATTATTTTTGTAGAGTCTTTTTTCTCATGTTGATATTTTTTATTTTTCGGCTGAGGTTTAGGTGATAGGAGTTAATGTTTAAAGTGCCTTTTTCTGTTGATGTTTTTCATTTTTCGAATGAGTTTTAGGTGTTAAGAGTTGATGTTTGTAGCTTTTTGGGTCATATAGGTTGGGAGGTCGTGGCCGTACCTCTCAAAGATACTATTTTTATGCCATTTTTGCTTACTAACTACAACTAAGTAGATAGTGGCCAGTCGGAGTCGTCCACAGAGACAGGGGGATATTCCCAAGTGTTTGCTCATACGATGCTAAATATTACGCTAGATATATAGATATATACATACATATAAAAACACATAAAGAATGGGGGTTTTTGGTTTGAGTTTTTCCTAAGTTATGAATTTAAAAACAAGTTACACTAATAAAGCATACAATCCTTAAAACAAGATTAATTACGAATTACGGAGTTTTGAGGGAAATTGGCTTATACTTCCAAGCCTTCTATCTATCATTGAATATATAACCTATTTAACACCTTCACTACTTGTTGTGAAGATAAATCTTCCATTCTTCTTTGATTGTAGTTTACAAGAGTGAATTCGACATCTCTCGCTAAAACTCACTAATGACCCATTTAGTCGTTCAATGCCTAAAGGTATCTCATTAATGGCATTAAGTTCAAAGAATCAACAAGCTTGGCAACACATATAAATACTACACTGTGTCTAAGCATTGAACCAATTCATGCATTTACACAAGATAAGTTAAGAACGTTCAATGCTCATTAACTTCTCTCATTTGCTACACAAATAAACATGACGAAGAATTTGACATCACCACATTTACCTAGCATTCATCAAATCACCAACAACATTAGAAGCCCTAAATCATGCTTTTGGATTTCATATCAAAGAGGGGAGAATTTGCTAATTTCTCCAAACCCTAACACATAATCATACAAGCATTTCATATACTCAAACTTCCAATATCATAAATGAATTCAACAACCCATTTCAAGAACACAAAATGCACAATAGATAAAGCATTAAATAGCTTATACACAAGTCTCAAGACACGGGCTTGGAAGCCTAATCAATTGCTCCCCAGGATATGTTTAGCTACTACTAATCATACTAATTAACAAAAGCAATTCAAACATTGAATTAAAGTAGAACAAAGATGAAAAGAGAGGAAACTGGGATTTTGCACAGAAAATAATTGGGAGGAAAGAGTTGGGGAAGAAGAGAAAAAGTGATGAGTAATTATAGTACAAAAATCCCAAAAAGTAAGTCTGGGCAGGTGGCCGTCGCAACTCGCGACACATCCGTCTCGACTCGCAACGGCCAGAGTGACCTGCCCTCAAATGACTTAACTCTTTGGTCTTCATGTAGTCTTCTCTTATTCCTTTCTCCGGGTCTTCAAAAGTCTTCATAGTCTTCAAAATGGAGTCTTCAAGGTCTTCAAATCTCATGTAATCATTGCAACAGAGTTGATCTTTTTCTCTAAGTTTCTTCAACGGTTCAAAATGAGAACGTAAAACAACAGAAACATATTTTCACACTCTCTCTGTCCCACAACTAATATCTTGTGCAAGCATCGAGCGTGCACAATTCGTATGCAATTTTATACCGATCGAGTGTTTTTAATGTTAAGTTTATGTTTTTTCTTTGAAATTTAGTGGATAAATGTTGAGCTTCAGTGTCAAATTTATACATGATTATAGATGGCACATTTTCTGCACTTTGGTAAATTGGTTGATGCAATGTTTTGAGCTTAAAATTTTAGATCGGATCCAGGTAGTAAATGAGTTCTAGATTGCAGGAAATTCTTAGTTTGTGTTTTTGGACTGGCGTATGCCGCTGATGTATGCATCAACATTTGGTTCAGCCATCCAAACAATTAAACGTATTTCAAATTTTAACCATCCAATTCAAGAACCAAAATCCTAGAATTCTCATTAGATCTGATTTTTACTTCCCAACCAATCATATCCACTGCCGCCAAGCTCCTTTGGGGCCTATCTTCGAGATCTGTCATCTCAACCGTGAAATCCGTGTGGCACATTATCATAGACCAGATGGCTTAATCCAATGCTTCCCGCAGCTACGACCCCCCTGTCTCCACATTTGTTCCTTGCGGCAGACTACGTAGGACATCATTGGGAACTATTCAAGAAACCTCGCAGCGCCATCCCTCACCAACGAGATAAAAAAAGGGAACGACGGGCAAACTCACCCTCAGTGACACCTGCCTCTTCACCTCACAAAAATTGTTTCATTTTTTTGTTCAAGTCACGCCTATCGTTTGGTAAATCACGTTTTGGTTTGTATAATATTGTAAAAATGCAATTATGAAATATAATCACACTTCCTCATACTTCAATTGTCATAGTTGCTCCTAGTGAGCATTTGGACTCGGAAAGGAATAGCATTATTTGTCATGATAAAAGGATCTTTAGGCTCTGATACCACTTTGTTCGGAGGAAACTTTACATGGAAGAAGAAGGGTTTAGAAAATTTGGGAGAGAATGGAAAACTTGAATGAAGAGGCTTTTTGTATAAGGAGAGAGTTTCTATTATGAGTGGGTCTCCTGACATGTGGATTGTCCAGAAGCTAATGGACAAACCAGGGACCAATTTTAAATTTTAGCAAATTAGATAAACCTTCTTTCCCAAATTGAAGCACGAAACTTCTTCTCCAAAATTTCACCCTCAGCAAATTTCTCCATTCTCCATTCTTCTTCCTTCCCAAACTTCAATCTCTCTCGTTCCCAGACTTCAATCACTCTAGCATAGCCACCTCACCATCTATTTCACTTCATCGAGCCAAGGCACCGAGGAGCTTCGCCACCGGTGGTGGGCTTTGAATCTCCGACAAGAGCTCCGAATCTCCGGCGAGAGCATTTGGAGGATCCAAAATTCTACCCATATCTAGAGGAGAAGGAAGGGTGAGTTCTAGATCTGATCAAAACAATTTGATTACATTTTGAGTAAAACTGTAATTTAACTATATTGTAATTCTTCACATCTGATTCAGGTTGTGTTATTCAATTGCGTCCAATGTGACTGATATTGTTGTTGAATGTTTTAGATGTATGAATTCTGCTGCTATGAACAGGCAAAAAACATGTGCTAAATATTCAAAAAAAACTAAATGCTGCTGAAAATTTTAGTATTATTCTATGCATCTATTACATTACAGTACACATCGTTTATATTAAAACATGCTCTTATTTTAAAAGATCTTAATAATAATCATGAAACTTTTTTAGGAAATTATGTATAAGTTAAGTTAAAATGTCATAATTTCTATTTGTCATATTTACTCTGCATTAATTACTTTACAAGATGTATTGTTTAAACAAAATCACATGCCTGATTTTAAAAGGTAGGTTTCTTTTATGAATAGAAATTTTTTTCCAGGAGGTAGTGCATAAATTACCTTTTGAATCATTTCTATTTTTTAAAAAACATGCATATCTTAGCCTATAATTGGTATTTCTTATAGTCTACACAACAGAGATCATATAATTTTATAGTTTTTTAAATTTTAATATGTACTGCATTTAATACCTTAATATATATACTGATTACATAAAATATGTGTTTTCTTCATAAACTGAGCAAATTTCCCTGATTTAAATCAAACATAGGTGACAGAAAGTATTGTCGTCGTTAAAGCAACACGTGTAAAGCATTGCATACTTTGTATAAAAAACAAGCAAATTTTGTCAATTTGAAACACGAGAGGGGCTCTTAACATCTTAACCAAATGGTAGATAAAGTGTCCGTGACGGAATTCTTCAATTAGGGAACTTACAATTATAACAGTATTCCTATCTAGATTAACTAACAGTCTCCAATACAATAAATCAACTATTTTAAAAGGGGATCATCTTGGAATCTTCAAGTTTAGTATCATTTTCATCTGAAATCTCATCTTGTTGGAACATCTTTTGGGGTCCAATGTTCAATATTTTCCAATTCCTTAAAAATTATAACCACTTCATGTTTAGATCCAACTCCTGCAAAAAGTCATACGCATTGGACATTAACAGTTGCAGCAAATAAGCAACAGGTACAATTTATAAATCAAAATGAACAATAATCGACAATTAAATAAAAGTCAAACACAATGAAACTAACAAGTACATACTGGATAGTAACAGATGCAATATATAAGTAAAGAGATGTTGTTCCTTATTCAAAACGAACAACCAACAAATTTTTTTAAAACAAAAGTCAAACACAATAAAAATAACAAGTACACATTGGATACTAACATATGCAACATATAAGTAAATAGGCGCAGTTCCTAAATCAAAACGGACAAGCAACAAAAACTTAAAATAAAAAAGCATACAAAGTACAACAAACTAGTACCCACATAATACTAACAGATGCAACATATAAATAAATAGATGCACCTTGTAATACAATAAGAACAATCAACAACGAATGGGAAAAAAGGTCATTCACGATTCAACTAACAGGTACCCGCT
This sequence comes from Rubia tinctorum, assembly GCA_032355605.1. Lineage (NCBI taxonomy): Eukaryota > Viridiplantae > Streptophyta > Magnoliopsida > Gentianales > Rubiaceae > Rubia > Rubia tinctorum. The sequence goes on from JAULKM010109152.1 coordinate 6,970, forward strand.
GGATAATAACATATGCAACATATAAGCAAACTAACGCACCTCATAATTTAAGACGAAAATTCAACAAGTTTGTTGTAATAACAAGGGAACACTTCAAAACTAGATCTCAGAAAAGGCACATAAAAACTCAAAATAATAGAAAATGATGCATATCTGACGCTCAACAAAATGAAACACATACATACCAGATCTGGAAAATATAACAACAATTGAGTAATAATCACCAGATGTAGCATAAACATCTCGGAAAATTCATTTTTTCTGATCCATAACCTAATGAAAATACAAAAGAAAATCAATCAAAAACAAAAAAAAATGCTGAAAAATAAAACAATAATACATATACCTACAAAGATTCATAGAATCAAAAATTATATTGAACAAGAAGATAAAAAATCTATTGACCTTATGCTCTTACCGAATGTGATGATATTCAAGGAATATTATCTAAAAATTGAGGTCGAAAAAATGGAACCGCAATGCTGGAAAATGACCAGAAAATAAGCCGAAGAAGAGACTGAATAGAAGGAAAAAAATGCGGCGGCAAAGAAGTTGAGGAGAGGTGGCAAAACAAGGCGGAAAATAGGTGAAGAACAGGAGGAGAATGAGAGAGGCGAAGAGGAAGAAGGATGAGAGAGAAAGTGGAGGCCAAAAATAAGGAAGAGGAAAGGTTTATGGAGAGAAATAAGGAAAATTAAAATAAATTCATTATTTTTAATTAATACCCATTTTTTGATTAATTAGAAACTGAACCCCATTTTTTAAAATAGTCCCTGACTTATCCATAAGCTTATAAACATGCCGCATCTCCTGAGACTTTCTCTTCTATTATTTTAGCTTGATTAAAACTCCACTACATCACCCCTATTTATAGTAGTGGCATCACCTAACCAATGACTAAGATCTCTCTATCCCAACTCAAATATAAGAGCTACAATTTACTCTCTAGAATATTCTCCACAACTTCATCCTAATCAGTTACCTATTGGGTTTTCACATGAGGGATCAACCAGTGAATTTGCAGGCATCCCATTTCAATTACCTTATGGTGTTTCTTATGAGGGATCAACCAGTGTATTTGTAGGCATCTCATTTTAGTCACCCGGTGGCGACTGAAGCATCCCATCTCTAGAGATGTTCTAGAACTTACTCTAGAACCTTCCCTCCTTTTAAGACTCATTTGGACTACTTTTAGATTATAGGCCACTGAAAATATCATTTGAGCTAAACCCAAAATAAATTTTAATCTTCAATAGTTCCTTAACGGAGGCTAACTCCCTGTCGCCAACATCAGTCTCCTCACTCGGTTCAACACACTTTTCGGATGCATCGAGAAGAAGCTGCACGAGTACCACTATTTGTACCTGTATGTCAGAAACATATACTAAGTTAAACAGTACGTTGTTCTTCTTTAATATTTAGAACTACGTTGATCTAACTATAGTTCTATAATACAAGCTTCATTTTTTTGTGTTCAAGTCATGCTTTTTCTTTGCACGCCCTTTCTATTAGTTCTTTGTTGAGGTGGAAAATATCCAATTTTTAAATTTCTATTGAAATAAAAAATATTAATAAATACAACTTGACGATGAATAGATTATTCAATAACTAAATATCTCTGGAACTATATACTCCCTCCGTCCCAGCATAAGATGCACATAATCTATTTGAGAGTCCCACATTGGTGGTTGAAAAAGCATTTGTTTAGTATATAAGATCATGGGTCACCTCTAGATGGTACCAATTAGTTTTATGATAGAAACCGGTGAATCTTACATGGTATCAGAGTCAAAGGTTGGCAAGATCAGCCTAGTGGACCTATATTCCCACTGATAGGCTTGTAACCCCTTTTTGTCCACGCTTGCGGGATGAATAATGACATTGCAATTGAGAGGGCGTGTTTGAGAGTCCCACATTGGTGGTTGATAAAGAATATTTTTAGTATATAAGATCATGGGTTACCTCTACATAGTAACAATTGGTTTTATGATATAAACTCATGAATCTTATAGAAACTTTTTCACGATCTTCAAGAAACAATTATCGTTAATATGTTTAACTACGTATAATAAAAAAATATAAAATATATATTTAAAAAGTAATTACTACGACAAATCAACGTATAATAATGACAAATAAAAAATATATATTTAGAAACTACTTACTGTGACGAATCCAACAGTATCATATACGACAATATTATTGTATATATGTCTATTTAAATATTTGAAAATGTTAACTGTTAAATAATAAATTTTCAGTTTATGTTGGGCCAGAAAAAGTAGATGATTTTGTGTATCGTGTGCATTTGGTGAATTAGCAATATTAGTGCATCTATCGTGCACGTCCGGTTTAAAAACCAGTTTGACTAAAAAATGACAAAGGAAAGACATAAAAGGGAAATGTCAACTATAAAACTTGTAATCAAACATATCAATGTCATACAATTGTTATATTTAGATGGTAAATTCATCTGCAACCGAATCGTGATTCGGGATAGATTCAATCCCTTCATTGTTGGGCTTAAATTCATTAAGTTTGAAGGAGTAATTTTTCATCAATACATTTTTTGGTCTTAATATCTAATTGGAAAAGGAGGAACAAAATCCTGCAACTTCAACTAATAGTATAAGAGGGTTCAACCAAATTATATCCTTCTATAATTCTAACGTTGCTCTCTTTTTAGTTTAGGTTATGATTAACTTAATTTGTATAGCAGAAAAATGATTGATTTTTTTAATACTTCCTTTGTTCTACCTAAACTTGGACTAAATCTTGTTTACGATCTCCAATAAATATGTTTAACTGTAAATATGTGTAGTTACATAAAATTACGTCACATAAAATTTATATTTAGGAACTAAATGCTACGACGAATTTAAAAATATCTCATACGATAAATGAACCCAAAACCCAACTTTAAAAAATGGCATCTACCACCGTGAATCCCATCCTCATCTCTCCCGCCGCACGGAGGATCCCAGTCCCATTCCCCGACTCCTCCTCTTTCGTTAGCCCTCACAAAGGTTATGTGGGGCCTATCCCTGTCTTCGGGACCACTAATCTCCACCGTGAAAACCACGTGGACCTCCGCGTGGCATGTTATCATAGACCAGATAGCCCCATTCGACGCCGCTGCAGCTACGACCATCCCGCATCCAAATTTGGGTTCCTCGAAGCGGATGAATCTCCCTACTCCAAACTCGTCCCCACCTCTCACAAGGTGAACGGCAGTAAAACAGTCTGAGAAGTTTACAACCTTTGTCGACGATGCCGATGCTATGGGACGCATGGAAAAGAGATTTTATCTGCAATTAGAGCTAAGACATCCTAGAGTACTTCAACGTTGTTGGGGACCGTTCAACCAACCTCGCACCACTGTCCCTCGTCGATGTGAGGAAAAATGGAAGGACATCATCCACCCCAAGGTGAACAATGGTGTAGCGTCTACTGCTGTGGCTTCGCACAATCCCATGGAGTACGATGAGACGAAGAGGGTATCACTGTAATCTTCGATGTCCTTGACCACCATCGACGCTCACCTTATTTTTGTTTTAACATAAATTAGAAATTATTAAATATTAATAAAATACTGGAAAATCTTCAGTGAGTATCATTCACATCTGTCTTAGAAAGAGATTAGGAATGTGTTTGGTAATTAGTTTTTCACCTCATATTTTCACTATTTTTTTAAAAAAGTAGGACACTTATATAGGGATGCATTTATAAAAAGCGTCCTTATAATTGCATATTACGACGCTTATAAAATTAAACGTCATATGTGACGCATATTAAAAGTGTCTCAATATATATATATATATATATGTATGTATGTATAATTATGATATTACAAAGAGACAACTTTTACGACATTTATAAGTGTCTTAATAGATGTATGTTAGGATGCTTATAAATTAAACGTCTCAATGCATATGTTATAATTAGGATATTAAAAAATTACATAATATAATAGGACGCATAAAAACAACCTTATATCTTGTCTAAAGAGCCTCTTAACATAGTGACCCTAGATATATGGGGACTAATGACAACAAGATGTTTTAGAAACATCATATGAATGGAAGCACCTCAAAAGAGGCGCTATTGAGAGAATTTTTAATGTCCTAGTAGAGCGTTTGTGTTGTAGGGTTTACTTTTGTTTCAATCAAATAAGTTCCATTTAAAGTGTTTGACAATTAAAATTTCAATTAGTTGAAAATTTACATTTTTCAATAAATTGAGAGGATTAATGAGAGCAGGTTTTTGGATTGACTTTTGACATTTTACATATTTATTATTATATATTATATAAAACAACTAATAACTATTCACCATAAAAACCTTACAACACATAACATTTAAAATAACAGTTAGTTAATCGACTAGTCAAACCAATTAAACAAAGAGTCCATCTCTTGAAAGACGGTCTTTCCATAAGTTATGGGATGACCAGGGACTCAAGTTCAATTTTATCACTAAAAGATGAAAAGTTTTTTGAGCTAATAAAATCAGGGTCAAATTCGGGTTATAATCTATTAAGGTAAACTGACACACCTACAATTTTGAGTTTTGGTTAAAAAATTACATATTTAGAGTAAGACATTTAATTTATATGTTTAACTCTAAATATTTAATGTTTTTAATCAAACTCAAATGTTTCTGATGCGCCCAAAATTGCCGCCGCCGCATACGCCGCTGCTCTGGCCGGAATCTGCCTGACAAAGCCCTCGGAGTTTTCCGGGAGGAAGAGTCTCTGATGATCAAGTCAGAATGTATGTATAAATTATGAATGAATAGTTGATTATACAGTGTTACCTCTCTCCTTTATAGAGGATAGTAGATTTGGAAACTCTTTTGTTTGCTTGTCCTGCAAGTACTAAACTTCTCCCTGGGCTGGTCCAATGGTTATGACTCAAAGTTTATTACAATGTGGATAAAATAGAGTAACATGGGCTGGCTATGCTAGGCACTTGGGGCCCAGCATGAATACGCATAATCAATGAGCCCCCCAGAAAGTTAAGGGTTCTAACCTTGAATTCGTCCCATGTTTCTTGACATCTACCTCCAACAAGTTTGTTGCTTCAACCTTCGATATGGATGCTTCGAACTCATTCCTAGACAAGGGGTACGATATATGAGTTCCCTGAAGGTCCGAGGGTTTTCCTCCGGAGTGAACTTGGAATCCTTCGAATTGGTTTTGGGTCCAATCTTCAAATAGATTTATTTGTGGAGGGTTTGATCCTCAGCTTTATAATTATAATTGAAGGCTAAGGATCACGAGTGTTCCTCGAGTCCGTCTATTTACACAGTCCTTGTCAGCAAGAAATAGGGGGGCTGCAATCACTTATTTTTTAGAGGGTTTGGGCAAGAGAAGTGGAAAGCTCATGAGGGACTCGTGCCTTCGAGCGCATGAGGTCCATGCTGGATTCCATGCACGCCACTTTTCCCATTAATTCTAGAAATCTTTTACTCATGCGGTCCATTAACTCATGTTGTCCTTTAATGTCAGGCAGCCCGAGGCAATCATTACCTTTTTCTTCCTATATATACCGCCTCCAAGGGTCTTTAATTACTTTTTACCCAAATTCCACCAAGTTTCTCTTCTTCAAGTTTTTCTTCTTCTCTCATTTTCCAGAGCATCCGCTGTTTCCCAAAAAACTTGGCCAACCTATTTTGTCTAATTCCACCAGTAAGCCCTCTTTTCCGTCTTGTTTAGCCTTCTTATTCTTTTCTTTAATTTCCGATGTTTTAAAAAACCTCGGGGTGGAGGGTAAGGGGGAGATTCTGGCCTATTTTCTGACAATTTCTTCTACAGGCGGAGTTGAAAACTCTCACCTTCATAGTTTTGGCACCATTTCTTCACCGGCCACCGATTCCAGCTAATTTCATCAGGGAGGTCAGGGAGACCTCGGCTAGTGAGATATTGGCATGTTTGAGTGAAACAACAATGCAAGGCCCATTTTTTCGACATGTCTGTGGTTGCGCTCAGCTCGCTCATTTCATTTTGGTTTGTATAGATATGAAACCTAATGGTGAATACCCTTAGTGGAAAAATGAGATCGTAAGCGTGATTTTAAAATTTTGTGCCATTGTCACTCTGAAAAACCATAATTTTGGATGAAAACTAATTCTCCACTAAATCCTCAATATGCAAATAAGCTTCGAAAAATTCCGACTTGCGACAATGTGGAAATAACTAAGGGAAGTGAGAGAAATCATCCACAAATAAGGCATATTAAAAAAACCATTCGACTATAAAATTGGAGAAGAGCCCAACAAATCACAATGTATCAAATTGAGTACATGTGCAACACGTTTATGGTTCTTAACAAAAGCCAAGCGTTGATCTTTCTCCATAACACATGGGCGCAGGTATGAGTTTTAGAAAATAAATAGGAAATCAAAAGTAAGCCATAATTTGGTAAAATGGAAACAACTTCGGTTGGTACATGTCCTAGTTGAGTGTGTCAAAGCTCGTAGGATGCCCGCCTTTTATCTGTTGTAATAAAGAAACTAGTGTTGCATCACCTTGGTCCAAGACGTAAAGGCCACCTTCACTGTGTCGCCAACCCATATCTGCTCTGGATACTTTATTTTGGATGATAAAGTTCCGATCAACAAAAGCGACAAAAACATTTAAATCCCTGGTCAACTTACAAATGGACAGCGAATTCTCAACAATCTCAGGTACAACCAGAACATCAGTAAAACATAAATTATCAAAAATCTAAGAATCACCAATATGAGATATCTGAATAGAGGTAACATTACCAATAGAAACATGAGGATTACCTAAATAAGGGGTGACACTCTCCATACTAAACGCCGAAGATGTCATGTGACTAGTCGCACTTGAATTGATGTACACATCAGATGTACAAATCAGATATACGAGTGGACGACTCTAACTGCATCAATGACTGAAAACTTTCAGCCAAGTGGGTTGAGTCTGAACTACGAGTCTGGGCCAGCATCTTGTAATAAGCCATAGCATAATGACCAGGCTGACCATACCAGGTACAATGCGGCCAACCATAGCTTGAACCAGAAACAGGACCAGAACCAGCTAAGTTGGTAGCTGCAGCACCTTACCGGTGTGTGTTCCACATAAGTCCGAGCCTTTCGTTAGCGCTGAGTGACACAGTAAATTATTCAAAAATAGCTCGTGGTTTTTAGCACGAGACAAAACATTGGCATATGATGGCGTAGGGGAAGAATTAATATAGAGGGAAAAAAATCTTTAAATTTAAGACCTAGAGTAGTTAAAAACAAAAAAAATCATCATCATTTGAAAATGGAGAACTAATGGAGATGCCAAGACGATTACCACCATAAATGAAGTCATTCCACGACTTGATCAAACATTCAGGGGTTACGTTCGGGATCCTCTAAGTGACATGGCTTGACCGATGACAAGGTCAAGAACAAAACTTAGAGATGCAGCATTGAATGCTTTGATGGATCAACTTAATGATTAATAATTCAATAAAAAAGTCATCTAGGGCTTGGATTAATTATTCAAACTTGTCGATTAACTAAAGACAGCATGTAGAAAACTATACTCTTTTTTTCCACCAGGTTTTTAACGAGGTAGTGTGATCTTTGTAAAATATTGTAAAATAATTTTATTTTGGGTTATTGGACTGATAATATTGGCCATGTAGGCTTTGAAGAGATAAATTTTGAAAATACTAGAATATTCAGGTTTACTCAACTTCTTAAACCTGTCATAAGTCGATTCAGTTTCCAGTTGTCATTAGGGTTTATGGCCGAGAATTACCTTATAAATAGGGGAATTTTCAATGAATTTTACCATATTTTATCAATCAAATATTAATAGTTTTAGAGTTTTACTCATTGATTCCGTGTGTCTTCATTGTTGCTTAATCTTGCTGGCTAATTAAGCATCAATAACTTTGTGAACTAATCCTACGGGCTAGTTAGTAAGCAAGTCGAGATTGAGAGTACCTCGAGGGCTAGACTCTTGAATTTCATGCATCTACGCTAGGTTGGGCGAGATTCCTTTTGTGGTCAAAGATTTTAATTCCGAAAACTAGAGTTTGTGCAATAAGTTGGTATCAAAGCAAAGCGAAAGAACCTGTGACCGAAATCTTCAGGGGTTTTTCGAGTTTTGCATATCTTTATTTTCGATTTTTTAAAATTTATAAACTCTTTTGTATCATATTTGAACTATTTTTTTATCTTTCTAAGTAGGAGGATTGAATTAAGAGTCAAAGGACGTCGAAGGGTACAAGAGTTAGAATACTTTGGTATTACTGTCTGCATTCACCTTCATCAATCGAGTCAGGAAGACGTCGAAGGGTCTGAGATTTAACAAGTATTATCCACCTTCACCTCCTCGATCAGTTTTTTAGTTTTAGCTAGGTTATATAGTTTATGACCTTGCGATATTTTTCATCAACTCTTCTGAAGAAGTATTGCATGCTCATAATCCAATTTGTTTTCTTTATCGCTATTTGATTCCATAATCTTGAATTGTTCTTTGATTCTTGATTACACCTTATACAACAAACAAAAAAGTCTTTTGTATCTTTTCCAGATATAGTGTCATATTCTTGATCCTTATGATCTTGAATACCTTGAAGTTCATTTGAATCGAGAGGAAGTTGTCGATGATTTCGTATTCCAAGTTTTGTATAGGTTATTTTGGTTTCAAAATTTTTGAAAAAATTAAATCAAAGAGTATCAGAATTTTGTGTTTTGAAATCGGGAAACCATGAATTAAAATGGAAATTTTGGGGCTGTTTTGTAATTTTCAAAAGTTTGTAGGTTGTTTTGTAATTTTTGAAATTTGGAAATTGCACACGTTTGAAATTACTTGGGAAATAAGAATCTGATTTTTTGTGATTTATTTTGAGTAAAATTCAAATTTACAGCTGAAGAAGAAAGAAGAAAAAGTAAATTCGATTTGAAAAATGAAAAGAAAACAAAATCCTAGTTGGAATAGAAAAAGGGGAGATTAGTTGAGTTTGGGAGTGGGAATTGGAGCAAAATTTTATCTTGGCCAGCAAGTAGGTACCAAAAATCCTTTTCAAGGAAGGATTAGGGTTGAATAGCTAATCCAAATTGGTTTTGGAAAAGTTAATTCAATTTTCGGAACTTCTTTGTCGCGTATATAAAGCATTCTTGTTTTGATCATAATTTCTTTATTACAGCTCCAATTTTTGTCATTCAAATTGTATTTATTACTTATTCTTTTTTGAATTTTTAATTCCAGATCTTGGAGCCCAATTTTGATTTTATATATTTTAAATTCCGAGACAAGATCTACAGTAGTTTACTCCTATATTGCTTTGAATTTTCGATGAATTGATCAATTGCCCTCATATTAGCCTTCTTCTTGTGATTTGTGAGTTATATACACTTGGTGAGTGACCTTAATAAACAAAAGTAATGGGGGAAAATTTTTGATTGCTAACCTTTTATTTTCTTAGCAGCTTAGCGGAGATGGCAGACGATAACCCATTCGTCCCACCTTTTATTGGCGATCCCAACAAATTTTCACCAACAAACACATAAAATCGTAGGTGTGGTGAGCAGACACGAGATGAGGCACCAGATAGTTGGGAGCGACATCTTGTCAGACCCAATGAACATGTTGATCTAGATAGCTTTGATGTCACATTAAATGCACTCATGAGTGAGGTGCAGATATTGGCGAGAAAAGTAGACAGCTTGGCACCACCTACACCACAAACCACGACAATGAGAGATGATCCTCAAGGATTTTTCAGAGATTTGAATGGTATGGTAGTTCTGATGAAGATTTCAATGAATCGGAAAGGCGATCACACCGAGGATCTTCAAGAAGGCATCGCCACGAAAGATATCATGATTCCCTAAGGAGGAAAAGAGCCAATTAGAGTTTAGGGTAAAGCTTGGATTCAGCTCAAGACATCAAGGGATTGAAGTATGATATCACTCAATTTGATGGTCAACAGAATCCGGTGAAGTATTTAGATTGGGAGCGACAGATTGAGAATTTGTTAAATCTCAACAAGTATCATGAGAAAGAAAAAGTTAAAGTGGTGCAATATTCCTTCACTAACTATGAGGCTGAATGATGGAAAAATGTGAAAGAAAAGAGACAACTTTCCAGGAAGAAACCTATCCCCACTTGGGAGAGATTGAAGACCGAGCTTCGCCATTATCATGTTCCGCCCACTTATCTGATGGAACAACATTCCTATCTGGCTAATTTGAAGCAAGGAAATCGTGCAGTTGATAAATACTGGCAAGATCTTGAGTTCAGCATGAGAAGGGTCGGGATGAAAAAAGATGACGCATTCATTGAAAATCAATTCATTGAAGGGCTGCATGAGAACCTTCAAATGCCAGTCAAGATTTAACATCAAATATCCATGGACGATTTATTGATGAAATCTAGATTTGTTGAAAGTACTCTGCGGCCAAGGAAGCTGCAATTCGGTTTTCCCAGTCAAAGATTAGGGTTTGACTCTGGAAATCCTAGTTCGGTCTGAGGTAGAGGTGCGCGAATGGGGGACCGTGGGTCACTCAAGACCTACTCAATCTGACTTTAAATTCCAATGATAGAAGAATGGCACCACAGAATTCAAACCAATAGTCTTTGAGGAATTTAGGTAAGTCCCCTGTCTTTTCATCGAATTCAGATTCAGCTAACACTCATACTTTTTTTTTCATTGTAAAGAAAGAGAAAATGTTCGTAGTAATTTTCCACATGCTCGAGTGATAGCTACCATTGAGAAAGGCAATGAAGAAGCTGAATATGATGATATGCCACCTCTCTATGAGAGTGGAGAAGAACATGTAGATGAAGAGATCATCATAAATCATCAAGGTGAACAAGGTCTGAAAACATAAGGTTATTTCGTAACATTGAGATCTTTTAACTCTCAAGAGGGCCGAAACAAAGATATCAAAATTAATATTTTTCATACTCGCAGCCTTGTGAAAGATAGGAATTGTTTACTGATTATTGATGGAGGATTTTGTGCTAATATTGCTTCCAATCTTCTTGTTAAATCATTGACTATTCATATTACAACTCATCCATCACTTTATTAATTTATTTGGTTAAATGGTAGTGATGAGATTAAGGTTAATAAACTATGCAACTTTATGATCAGAAAATATCATGATTCTATCTTATGTGATTTTATACCTATGGAAGCTAGTCATATCTTATTAGGGAGACCATGGAAATTTGATCCTAAATCTATGCATGACGGTTACACTAAAAACATTAATGTGACTGAGGATAGAAAAAGGTATGCATAAACTCAATTGTCACCAGTGGAAGTTATTGAGGCTCAAAGGCACATGAAAATTGACAAAGAAAACTTTGCGACTGAGCTAGAAGTAGCCAAAAAACCCTAGCCAGGGTTTGGAGGTGATAGAATAAAGGATAAAAATTAGAGGCAAAAACCCTAAAATATTTGGCCAAAATATTAGGGTGGCCGATCCAGGTAAGACAGGTTAGTTTTCGAGTGATTATGAAAAGTTGTGAAAGGTTTAATCTTCACATCTTATTCCCTTGCCATCAATGTTTATGATGAAACGAGAGTTTCCAATTAAATTTGGAAAATCATTTTATGCATCTATTAGGGATGTGAATTGTGCTTTTTCTAATCATTTGCATGTCTTAATTTTACATTTTAAATAGAGTTATTTCGCCAATGAAGATATACCTGTCCATATTCCTCCATTGTTTGCTGAGATATTGAAGGAATTTAAGGATGTCTTTCCGGATACCATACCAAGCAGATTACCACTATTGCGAGGAATTGAGCATCATGTTGACTTGATTTTGGGTTCAGTTATACCTAATCGACAAGCTTATAAGGCAAACCCTGAAGAGACAAAGGAACTACAACGACGAGTCGAGGATTTACTTCAAAAAGGTTATGTGCACGAATATTTAAGTCCTTGTGTTGTGCCTATCATTTTAGTTCCTAAGAAAGTTAAAACTTGGTGAATGTGTATTGATTGTCGTGCTATTAACAAGATCAATATTAAGTACCGTAATCCTGTCACTAAATTAGATAATATGCTTGAAGATTTGCATGGATATGTGATATATACTAAAGTTGATTTGACTGAGGGTTATCATCAAATTCTAATTAGGGAAGGTGATGAATGGAAAAATGCATTTAAAAACTAATTTTGGGTTTTATGAATGGATTGTTATGCCTTTCGGATTAACAAATGCACCCAGTATTTTTATGCGGTTGATGAATAATGTCTTGAGAAAGTTTATTGGTCGATTTGTTGTGGTTTACTTTGATGATATTTTGATCTATTATAACTTAACTGATGATCATATTGAGCATGTGAAATCGGTTTTACTTGCACTCCGTGAGTCTAATTTGTATGCAAACATCAAGAAGTATACTTTTTGTGCTTCAGAAGTGGTGTTTCTCGGTTTTGTGGTCTCTAAGGAGGGCATAAAAGTCTGCGAAACTAAAATTAAGGCCATTCAGACCTGGCCAAAGCCTACCAACGCCAATCAGGTACGTTCTTTTCACCGTATCGCTAGTTTTATAGAAGGTTTGTACGTGATTTTTCATCTATTGATGCACTTTTAAATGAAAAAATTAAAAAGGATGTGAAAATTTGTTTGGGATGATCCTCAAGAGAATGCATTTAATGAATTGCAAGTATGATTATGTAATGTTCATGTGCTTGCTTTACCTGATTTTAATAGTAATTTTGAGATTCATTGTGATGCTTCTGGTGTTGGTATTGGTCTTTTTTTATTTAAGAGATTCGACCTATAGCTTACTTCAGTGAAAAGCTAAAGGGCGATGCTCTCAATTATCCTGATTATGATAAAGAATTTTATGCAATTGTGTGTGCATTAGAGACTTGGAAACATTATTTATTGCATAAATAATTTTTTATTCAAAGTGATCATGAGTCCTTGAAATATTTGAAGAGTCAGATGAAGTTGAATAAGCATCATGCTAAGTGGTCTAGTTTTATTGAATCTTTTCCTTATGTGTTGCGATACAAGAAGGGTAAAGAAAATGTTGTCGTTGATGCTTTGAGTCATCGACATGTTTTACTTACACGAATGGAATGCATTTTGTTAGGGTTTTCATTTGTGCAAGAATTATATGCTACTGATCTTGATTTTTCATCTGTTTATGCTTCATGTGAAAATGGTGCTTATGATAAGTTTTTTCGGCATGATGGTTTCTTGTTTATGAATAATAGGTTATGTGTTCCTCAATGTTCTATGCATGAATTACTTGTTTGAGAATCTTATTCAAGTTTTTTAATCGTACATTTTGGTGCATTAAAAAATTATAATTTGTTGCAAGAACACTTCTTGTGGACAAAAATGCCACTATCTGTTGATAAAATTGGCAGGAATTGCTTTGATTTCTTGAAGGGGAGGTAAAAAACTAAGACACATGGTTTATATACTCCTTTACCTGTTCCTACACATCTTTGGGTTGATATTTCTATGGATTTTGTTTTGGGATTACCACGATCCCAATCAGGTAATGATTCTATCTTTGTGGTTGTTGATTGATTTTCGAAGATGGCACATTTTATTCCTTGTAGAAAGACAGATAATGCAAAACATGCCGCGGATTTATTTTTAAAGAAAGGGGTCTGACTTCATGGAATTCATACGTCCATAGCATAAGACAGATATGTCAAAAAATTTCATAATTTTGGAATACCTTGTGGCGCAAGTTAGGTACAAAATTGCTATTTTCTACGGCAAGTAATTCGCAAACTGATGGATAGACAGAGGTCGCCAATTGCATGTTGGGAGCGCTTACACGTACCCTTGTTTAGAAAATTTGAAGAATTTGGAAGTGTGCATTCCGATTGCAAATTTTGCTTACAATCGCACTATTCATTCTACTACTTCTTTACCTCTATTTGAGATTGTTTATGGATTTTTACCAAATACAACTCTTGATTTTATTCCTTTAAATTATAAATAGGTGCAAAATTTGAATGGAGGAAAGAGGGCTGATTTCGTTAAGCTATTACATGAGAAGGTGCGATTGAAGATTGAAAGGACAAATGCTCAAAATACTTATCGAGCCAATCAGTGGCACAGGTTGATGCGTTTCAAGGAAGGAGATTAGGTCTGGTTGCATTTATGGAAGGAGAGGTTTCCAAATTCTCATAAATCTAAACTAAGTCTGCATGGTGATGGTCATTTTAAAGTGTTGGAGCGTGTGAATGATAATGCTTACAAGATTGATCTACCAGTAAATTATGGTGTTAGTACTACTTTCAACGTTGTTGATTTATCTCCATTTACCTATGAAGACGATTCAGTTTTGAGGGCAAAACCTTTCGACCACGGAGGGAATGATGGAGATGCCAAGACGACTACCACCATAAATGAAGTCATTCCACAACTTAATCAAACATTCAAGGGTTATATTCAGGATCCTCTAAGTGGCATGGCTGGACCGATGACAAGGTTATAAAAAAATCTTAGAGATGTGGCATTCAATGCTTTGATAGATCAACTTCATGATGAAGAATTCAAGAAAAAGTTGGCTAGGGCTTGGATTAATTATTCAAGCTCGTCGATTAACTAAGGATATCGTGAAGAACACTACACCTTTTTCCCCACCGGGTTTTTAACGAGGTAGTGTGATCTCTAAACAATATTGTAAAATTATTTTATTTTGGGTTATTGGACTGATAAGCACGACCATTTGGGCTTCAAAGAGCTGAATTTTGAAAATACTGTCCATTAGGGTTTAGAATATTCAGTTTTATTCTAATTAAAATTAGATTTGGTAAGATTAGATAAGGTAATATTCTTTGTTGTGCAGAATACCGAGAAAGAACAAGCAAGGAAAATAAAGTGAAAGACAAAACACAGGAATTTACGTGGTTCACCAATTGGCTACATCCACGGGCAACCAAGATCGAATTCCACTAGAGAGAAAAGGCAAGAATTACACATTTTCTACTCTCTACTAATCATATTCTCTTAGGGTTACAATAAAAGGACAAGGCACTATATATAACCCTCTCTACCTTAAACCCAAACGCCTTGGGGCCTAAAAACATTTTGGCCCAAAACCAGTTAAGAAGACAGAATACCACTAACATCCCAAACAGAGGACATGCTAGCGAGACCCCCTTACCATCATGTCGAACATACCAAAAAATATCCACCTTGACTTGAATCCTCAAAGCAGAAACTCCAGATGCACCATTGCAGTGCCAGATGAGCAGACTTCTCCCTCCACTCCCGGGACTGCCTCACTGGGAACTAATAATCTCTGATGTTAAGGAAGTCTAAACAGTGTTGAAACCTCGTATGTGGAACAGGCTTGGTGAACATATCAGCAGGATTATCAGCAGTTCCCACTTTCTTCACCCTGATTCTCCTCTCACTCCTCAGGAAATGATACCTGACATCAATGTGTTTGTTCCTCTCATGATGAACATGATCCTTGGCTAAGCAGATAGCACTCAAGCTATCACAATACATAGTAGCCTGATCGTTGTGTAGACCAAGGTCACTGACTAGCCCCTTCAGCCTTATACCTTCTTTTGAAGCCTCCGTCAGAGCCATGTACTCTGCTTCCGTAGTAGACAGAAACATTGTAGGTTGCAAAGTTGCCTTCCAACTAATAACAGAACCACCCAAGGTAAGGACATAGCCGGTCATAGATCTCCTCGTGTCAACATCCCCAACATAATCAGAATCAGAATAGCCCGTAACCAAGTACTCAATACCACCCCCATAAATGAGACCCACATTAGACGTACCTCTAAGGTACGTAAAGATCCTGTTCATAGCTTGCCAATGTTCTCTACGTGGTTTCCCCATGAACCTGCTCAAAACACTGACTGCTTGTGCTAAGTCTGACCTCGTACACACCATAGCATACATCAAGATCCCCACAGCGCTAGCATATGGAACTCGAGACATATACTCTTTCTCCTCTTCTGGCAGAGGAGCAAACATGGAAGTAAGATGTATATTTGCAGCACTAGGAGTGTCAATTTGCTTGGCTGAAGATATGCCAAACCTAGCCAACACCTTATGAATGTAGCCTTTTTGTGACAAGAAAAGCTTCCTCTGAGCTCTATATCTGAGAATCTCCATTCCTAGTATCTTCCGAGCTACACCTAAATCCTTCATGTTAAACTCAGCACTAAGAAGACCCTTCAGCTTCTGAACCTCATACTTACTCTTTGCGGCTATCAACATTTCATCTACATAAAGCACCAGATATATGAATGACTCATCTCTCAAATTGCTATAGTAGACACAACAATCATATGAACTCCTTGTGTAGCCCAACTTAAGCATTTAGCTGTCAAATCTCTTGTACCACTGCCTCGGAGACTGCTTAAGCCTATATAAGGACTTCTTCAACTTGCAAACATACTTTTCCTTGCCAGGAACTTGGAAACCATCTGGCCGAGTCATGTATATCTCTTCCTCCAACTCTCCATGTAGAAAAGCGGTCTTCACATCAAGTTGTTCGAGCTCCAAATCT